>QTSX02002557.1:0-23699 GCA_014839935.2 Entomophthora muscae | reverse complement strand
TTGAATCCTGAATCTCGCGCAACTTGGATTTTGTTTAAATCTGAGTTCATTTTGCTTGTTGCCATAGCTTTTAAAACTACTGTAACACATTAAATTATTATTACATTGTAAAATCTGACTAAAAAATTTATAGAATTATTACCAATAGGTAAATATACAGGCTGTAAAATGCACTATGTATCAATAATTGTACTAAGCGTTAATGGCTTTCTAATATAAACACAATCCATTTCAATAAATTACAATGAAAAAAGGCCAAGTTTACAATGTATTTTATTAAACTAAATACATTGAGTTATGCACAAAATATCAAAATATCAAGAGTTGACGTCTAATTGCAATATTTTAATCCAATATTTACATTTATTGTCTTTTATTTATTAATGATGATGAAAATGTGTATGCTCATAAGTTTTAAGCTATTCAAAAAATGTACAACATTGTTTTAATTATGGGAAATGTCAATAATGTAAAAGAAAGTATTATTAATTGTAAATTGAAAGAGATATATCAATTTTAATAAGTTATCACAAAGAAAAGATTTATTTACTAATCAAAGGACGGGAAGAGAAGGGAATGGGCGGAATAGACGTCACCTTCATCTGCGCCTGTGAAAGGGGCCGCATCAGAGATAGTGGAGAGGGAATGGGTGATGGCTTGGGAGTCAGGGTTGGAAGGCAGGTGGCTTGATGGGGGGTTGGGGAGGCAGGGTTTGTTGACTGGGAAGGGGCAGCAGGAGCAGTTTGCTTCAATTTCTTGAATTTTTCTTCTGTCACATATACTGGCTTGACAAAACGGATGAACTGGCGTGGGGGAAGATGGGGGTCCTTTCTGGACTTATTACTATCACTTGCATAGAAGATGATGAGATCAAATAAGTCCTGGACGGATGCGGAAGGGAAAAGCTCATACCCCTTATCAATCTGGGTGCATATTTTGTTGTAGGTGGCAGGCTTTAAGCACCTGAGAGCTGAACAAAATTTTAAAGACATATATCTGCAAGATGCATGTTGGCGTAGTTGATGGGGTAGGACCAGCAGGTATGCCCTGCAGCCCTGATTTCTTGGGTAGCCCATTCCCGCTGCTCCATCTCTGCACTCAGTACAACTGTGTGCACGGTGTTTTGTGTGGCCCACTCCTCCAGCATGGCCTTGAGCTCCGTCTGATAGGCATACCCATCTGCAGTGTTCAATATTGCCAAGTAATAATTGACGCCCAATGGGGAAACTGCCAATAAACCCCAACAAACCAATACAAGATTGGGATGCGCTTGTACACGTCAGATTGGATGCGCTTCTCTCCAAAGTCTTGGATACTGGCTGAGATCTTAGTGTATGATAGGGATATGACGTCATTACGGGCCCTCATTGCCCTCCCTTTAATAAAATTAATAATGGTTGCATTGTATAGGTTGGTATCCACCAAAATGGGGCCACCAAGAATCTGATTGTATAGGATTCTGGCGGCAATCACAACTCCGTGCATCCATGAATTCACTGTTCTTTTGTTGGTGAAGATGTCGTGGAGTCCCAACTGGAGATGTACCTGGACCAGGGGCATCTGCGGATCACGTTCCATAATAGTCACCATGAGAGAGTGGGCTTTTTCACCTTCAGTTGAAGAACGGGCACCAATTGGGATCTTCTTGGTGGGGGGCCACAGTTGGCGTGGGCTCGCAGGGTTGCAGCCACAGTTGACTTTGAAAAACCCATTGCAGCCGCAATTTCCCCAATGGACATAAGCATCCCTTGCTTTTCAACTATTTCAAGAACAATCTCCAGAGTTATCAATTTTCTTCTGCGCCTTGCAGGCTGATTGGCTGGGAAAGGGATATGTCCATCTTGTGAACTGGTCAATGCCATCTGATTGGCCTTTTTGGGGTTCTGGGCTCTCTGGGTGACCCCATGGCTAAAAAAGCTGGTTCTGGATGCCATTGCTGATAAGGGATTTGGGTTGACAGCTGCCTGTGCATGGTGGGCAAACAGGGCCATGCTGGAAGTTGCAGTGGAAAGACCAGACTCCTGTGTGGTGCTTGCGGAGGGGCCTGCGGGTTGGGAGTGGCCATAGACAGAGGCTTCATCATTAAGAGACCCAGTGTAGCCCTACATAATTTTGTCAAGGCCAGGGAACAGCTTGTTGACTTGGTTGTTGTTGAAAGAAGACATAATAAAAAACTATTATAATTTTAAACTTGAGAAGAGGAACGTATATTTTAGTCTATTTTATTGTTATATATGTCAATTTTGTGAATATTACAATCTAAATTTTAGCCAACCTGAAATGGAATAGGGTGATTTTTGAGAATGCTGTGATTCCTAAAAGAATTTGCAAAAATTCACTCTAGATCCTTTGGCATCCTTTTTGAGACACCCATAAATTATATTTATTTCAAATTCATTGCAATTATGATTTGAAACTTGGTTCTTGGATTTGACAATCCCGCAATTTCAGATTTGTTAATTTTCACATGATGTCTATGATTTGTTTGAAATACAGGAAATCTCAAATTGTACATAAGAATCCTGCATTTATGATTCATGTAACCCACATTTGTTTTTTGGGTTTTGTCTTTTGTTAGTTGAGTTATCTGCTCAAGAGATTTGAAATTTGCCAATTTAAGCAAACCAGAAAAAGTCAAATTAAATGGTTAATTTTATTAAATATTTTATTTTTCACTCAGCTGAGTTGCCTGCAAAAGTGATTCAAAATTTGGAACAAGGATTTGACAATCCTGCATTTTTACGTTCAGGTTATGAATTTACAGTAACTATATAATCACTATCTCTCAATAAAGATTGTTATCTAGTTTCTAACTATTTTTTCCCTTGTAACTCTGCTAAAAAACACGGTTACAACATTGGTAGAAGAAGTAGGTTTCCCCATCCTAATTTTTATTCCCCAAAATACCACCTGTTGCCTGTACTTGCCGCGGCCAACAAATCCTCAATAAAATCATGTCTGGACTCTTGCTAGACTGGACACAGTACACACCTGGTGCCAATATACCTGATGGTTTTATCCTCTACCAGAACATGGTGATCCTGCTTTCTGCCTTCAATGTCCTGTCAGCACAAGGCTTCTTCCAAGCACCTGCTGCCATGCCTCAAGCAGCTGACAAGAGTACCATACCAGCCTATGTATCTCAAATACTTCAAAGTGCTGCCTTGGAATCTTTTGCTGGAGCCAACAACAATAAAGCTGCAGCATGGATCCAATCTTCCTAAAGCAAGCTGGCCCAAATGGAGTGCCTGCAACAATTTTGGATTGTAGAAATCTCCTTCCAACTGACTCATGACGCTGGCACCTGGTGCAACAAGTGGAATGAAGAGCACTCTGAGAAGAATTGGAACACTTTCAAACAGGACTTCTTGGCAAGGTTTGTGCTAAAAGACACTGCACTTATGATCATACGTTAAGTAAATAACCTACCCCAGACTGGTACAGTGAAGGAACTCACCCGCGCTTACAAGGAACTTTGACTATGTGCCCCCTATGACATGGCCTTTGACACTCTGGCAACCCACCTCATGTACTACAACACACTCAAGTTGCATGTAATGAGACACGTAAACCTGGACCAAGTAACCAATCTGCAAAGTCTGTATCTTGAGGCAAAGAAAGAAGAACAAATGTCCAATGCCCTCCTCAAGGCGCAAACTGGAAAGCAAGAGAGGCCCAAGGACTCTCACCCAGCCGGGCGTTCTAATCAACCACCCCCTGGGAACAACAGGAACAACACCAATCATAAATCTTCAGGTTCAAATGGACATGGAAGTGGAAACAATGGCCAGCCAAAGTGTACCCATTTCTGTATCACTGCCACACAAGGCAATCAAGATAAGGGGAAAGCCCGGGGAGAGCATTAAGCAAGCCAAGCTCTCCCCGCACAACTTCTGACTTGCCCAATGATGAGTACCAACCCAAGGACATGGACCAATGCCCAATAATCCAAGTGCCCTCAGAAGACCCAGTACTGTACACCATTGCCAGACATCCCAATAAACTGATGTCCTGTCCTTTCTGTTTTTGCAGTTACACAGGCTCAGCACTCCTGGACTTGGGCGCGGATCAAACCCTAGTCAACAGCAGCTGTATGGACAAGTTCAAGCTAGCCACTAATCTTTTGTGGATTAAAAATGTGGTCTTGGCTGATGAACACCACATTGCTGTGACAAGGGAAACCACCCCCTTCTCCTTCATGCTCAAGAATCTACACTCCACCATCCAAGGTCCCGTCATTGACTTTCCAAAGTTTGACATTGTACTGGGTTTGAATTGGTTGCAAAAGAACAATCCTCACGTATACTGGGTGACCTTGGTGTTGATCATCAAACGTAAAGGTGTCAACCACCAGATCTACCCTGACTCAGTGGATCAACTCCTATGCAACCATGTCTTTGTGCGCATTACAGAGACCCTGGACAAAAAGTAAAACCTGAAGGCAATTGACTGGGACTCCTGCCAGTACAATATCATACACTTTAAAGATTACCAGGATACCTCCACACCTCAGGATTGCAAAATTGTGGCCCGCCATCCAAAAATCTTCAAGGAAGCTCTACCAGGTTTGCTAACATATAAACATATACAACACTCCATCCAACTCAAAGAATCTGTAACTAAGGCGCAACTCATCTACCACCTGACTCCAAACCAAGACAACACCCTATGTGCTTACCTCAAGAAAGCATTAGAGAAAGGACTTATCCGTCCCTCACAATCTTCTTTTGGTGCTGCTTTATTCTTTGTAGCCAAGAAGGATGGTACCCTCCGCCTAGTCACAGACTATTGAGCCCTAAACAAAGTTACCATCAAGAATTGTTACCCACTACCACTTATTGACAACCTCTTTGACGCCTTGGTTGGAGCCACAGTCTTCTTCAAGATTGGCCTAACCTCAGGATACAATCAGATTTTTATTAAGGAGGAAGACATTCCCAAAACAGCCTTCCACACTAAATACGGCTCATACAAGTGTGTGATACTCAATGTTGGGATGAGAAACGCCCCGTCAACATTTTTTATCTTCATAAAAAAGGTGTTTGCCCCCACATAGGAAAGCACACCTTAGTCTACCTGGATAACATTATTGTCTATAGTCCCTTGGTAGAGCAGAACCACAAGGACTTAGAGACTTTCTTTGCTACCTTGGTGCAACACAAGCTGCTAGCCAAGCCCTCCAAATTCCAGTTCTTCTGTGAGCAGCTGCTTTTCCTAGGACACTTAGTCTCAAAAGATGGTATTAAGCCCAACAGTCAGAAGATCCAGGATATCTACAAGATGCCACCGCCTAAAGACAATTTGGAACTCCGCAAATTCCTAGGAATAGTTGCCTAAGTATGTTGCTTTATACCTGACTGCAGCATCTTGACTGCACCCCTTTCCACCATAACTGGTGCCAAATCCAAGTTTGTATGGTCCTCCAACGGGACCTTTGCTTAAGACGTCTTAAAGAGAAGCTCACAACTGCACCCATCCTGCAATACCCCAAACACAATGGGGAATACCAAATGGAAATAGACGCCTCTGACACATCCATCAGGGGAGTACTACAAATCAAGAACAATAATGGCAATTCCCTGCCCATAGCCTATGAGTCACGTAAACTGACAGACAGCAAGTGCCAATACCCCATACATGACAAAGAGTTGTTAGCAATTGTGCACTGCCTGGTCAAATGGTGTTGCTACCTAGAATGACAGGAGGAGTTCATGTCATTGACCAACCACAAGTTGCTTATATATTTCAAACCCCAAAAAAACTTAACCTGCCACTGAGCCTGCCGGATGGAACTCCTGGAGAGGTTCAATATGCTCATACAATATAAGCCTGGTCCAGAACTTGTCATGGTGGATGCACTCTTGAGCAGGTACATAAGAGCCACAAGGAGCAAGAATGGGCTTGACCCAGAATGGCCTCTCCTGGTGCTCTGGATAAAGGCTTCCCCCTGGCACCATATATATAAAAAAGGAAACAGTCATTAAGAACAAGCACTTATTTGCAGACGTGTATGGAACCTTACATCAAAAGATGTCCAACGGAACCACCATCACTTACGTTCCCACACATCAGCAAGTTGACACCATCCTACGTTACCACAGAGACCTAGGACACACAAAAAGCTGCAACCTCTACAAATTCCTTAAACACTGTCAGGGCCCAGAGGGTCTTGACTGGTTTCCATCTGACTGAACTTAATATTTAAATCAAACTAAATTAAAAAATTTCTTTCAAGGCTAACTTAGAATGATCTCAAGGGGATCATTGTGAGTAACACCTTTATATACCATTTCATTAGATTCTTTAGAAACTTCCTAAATCTTCTAGACAGTCTTAGGGACTCTGCTGGTGGTATCAGGCTGGGGTTTTGGGGCATCTTCTGAACAGCATGACTTATTTTTCTTTGCAAAATCCTGCACATCGGGTTAAGCATCCGTGATTTGTCTAAAAATAGCACAGATCAACTCACCTGGTGTTTGGCTTCAAAATGCGTGTTTTGACGTCCAAATCTGTCCAGTGGTTGCTGAGTTATGCTCAAATTAAGATTCACATCAATTCTTGTGCCTTGGTTGCATATTTTTGTCACTTTGCACTGGTTAGGAAGTTTAGCAGGCAGCCAAACTTTAAAAAGTCATAACTCATCATCAAGAGCAGCTAGGAGAGTCATCAAACTAGCATTGGGATTGTGGAGAAAGTAGAGTTTTCCCAAGGCATTTCTGTAACACAAGATGTGTCAGGGCGTCTCCTGACAAACACAAAGCATGGTGGCCAACTCTATACCAGGATGTCTAGGAAGTCTTGGACCAATGCAAAGTATGTGAGAAATTTGCAAAAAGTGATACTCCACCTAAGTCAGTACTATCTATTCACACGCAACTACAATTTAATGTGTGGGCCCTAGACATTGTGAGCCCCATTCCAGGGAAAAATAATAAAAAGAAGTACATCATTACTGCAATAGACTTTGCCACACAATGATCAGTGGTGCAAGCAATAAAGACACATACCGGCAATGACGTGTGGCAATTCATAGGGAAAGAAATCATCAGCAAGTTTGGAAATCCAGAACTCCTGATAAACAATGGAGGCAAAGAATTGACCTCTGAAGATACCAACATATACCTCACCAAGAATGGGGTCCAGTACATGGTGACAACACCTTACCATCCTCAGGCCAATGGGCGGGTAGAGCAGCTGAATGGCAGCCTTGTGCAAGCCTTGGCCAAGCTCACTGCCAGGGACCTGAGGACTGGTACAAGCAGCTATCAACTGCATTGCTTGTATGCCAGACTTGTGTGAACAGATCCACTGGGAAAGGCCCCTTCAAGTTAGTTTATGGCACACAACCTAATACCATTCAAGTACTATAAGGACCTAAGCTGGAAATGCCAAGCAAAGTTCCACCCTGCCCAGATCTCCGGGTCATACAGGCCAATAGCAATCAATCAGAAAGAGAAGAAAAGCGTCTACAAAAGACCTTCATCCCCATCCAAAACAGGCATGAGGTCAGCGACAAAGTCTGGGTCATGAATACTGACAAAAGTAAACTACAGCCAGAGAAAGTGGGCCCCACCATTATATTAAAGGTAAACAAAACCAATAATTACCTTGTGCAAGGACTCAGAAAACATAACTAAGACAAAGGACTCCATCATGATTACCTGAGACCCTGCAAGGCAAGACAGAAACAACCCAAGACTTTCCTACCATCCACCAAACAACAGTTAGTCCAGTATGGCACCCAGGCTCCCAAAAAACTCCCTGATAACCTGCTTCCAGAGGAGGCCAACCTTCAGTTGGGGGTGTTTAAACAGCAGGCTTGATCCGCCAGCAAGGTTCCAAGTAAGCGGGTTTATGACCTGCAAACCAATTATCCAGTCACCTGAAGCCAGGTTAGGAAGTCAACTTGAATTACCAAATCCAACAACATGAACATATGATGATCCCTTATGGTGGATACCTTGTTTTGGCGCTTGATTCATTACCAGAATCAAGCCACCCTCTACCATTCAACTGTGCAATCAATGCAACCATGCTCCTGTTATCCACTGATTCTTAATAACTATATAATCACTATCTCTCAATAAAGATTATTATCTAGTTTCTAAATATTTTTCCCTTGTAACTCTGCTAAAAATAGCACAGTTACAACATGGTTGTTTTCAAACACGGCCATTTTTTGTGTACCTATTCCCTCTCCTCCTATTGGCAAGTCCTTTAGCCATTTTCTTCTTCCCTCTGGTGAAAATTTCACTGCCCTATACTATATAATTATATCACTATAAAATAAAGTACCAGTTTTGTCTTTATACCTTTTATTCTTCTGTCTGTACTAGACTTTCACTATACCAGCCAAAGGTATATTATTAAGAGTTAGGATTACTGACTAACAAATTGTAGAATTATTGCAGCCCATAGCCATATTTTAAAACAGGCTGTGTAAAGAGCTAAAATAACTGTTTTATGGATCTAGATACACAGCATAGTAAAGATGATTTACAGAAATAAACTGAACATAAAGAATACAATCAACTAAAAACAAAGAGAAAACAACAATTGAAATTCTGATAAAAATAATATAAATACAAAAATTTTGGTGGAAATGAGTTTATGTGGGAGGCGCTTATCCTTGCGTGATTGGTTGCCCATGTTCACATGGAAAACCATTTGCGCAAATAAGTCAGCCACCATTTGGTGACCAAAGAGAGGATCATGGTCAAGGACCCCAAGATAGAGATTGTTGAAAGCCTGAGGGCAGCGCTTCTGGAGTGTATCTCCAATGTTAAAAAGCACAAAATCAGCCAGATGGACGTCTGCATGGCCGGCAGGGTAGACTGAGGCCTGGTGCCCGCGTCCCTGGATGGCCTCAAGGGCGGTGGAGCTTCCCTCCATCTGGTGGCTCAAGAAAACCTGGTATTTGGAATTTGAGCCATCCCATGAGTTGAGCAATCTACTGAAGATGTGGCCATATGAGTACCCATCAATGAAATCAGGGTTTGTCCAATAGTAGACAAAACCCTTGGTGAAACAGCCAGAAATGCACCAATGAATGTCCCCTTCTTGACCTTCTTCCTTCCGTTCTTGGTGGCAGCTTTTCCCATCTCACCAAAATTGTCAAATGCAATTGATAACTTGTAGTAGGAGATGAACATGATGACATCTGTTAGACTGGTCAAGCATCATACCAGGGTGTACTCAATGGCAGGATTGTATGGGGAATCCTCAGCACTATCCCATTAATTGCCAGCAACATTTATAAGAACCCAGATTGATGCAACCTTTCCATACATCCAGAGCTGCACCATGCTCTCAGACACCCAAATGCCATGATGAGCAAGCTGCTTTTGGACCTGGGTCAGGGGAAGCTTGGGGTCCCGCTGCAGGAGGTCAAGCATTACTAAGTACACCTCGATGATTTGGGATCAGGGGCCTTCTGTCAGTAATGACAATTTGGATGCTCCTAAATCTCAAAATACGGAACCAGAGTCAAACCCTGGACAAAAAAATTTTTGGACTGCAAGACTCACAGGCTGGGAACACGACAACCCGCTACTAATTAAAGAAGTTGCTACCAGCCTGCCAGGACCCAAACCCTTAGCTGTCCCACAGGATTCTGCAAGTAAACCGCCAGTGCAAGATGCCGAGAATTCCCCCGAGGTGCCAACGCCTGACACCAGCAGTTTGCCTGGTGAAATAGACAAATATCCCCCTGGGAATTATTCCGAACTCTCCCAAAGTCCCGGAGAAGGCACTGAACCCAAAGAGGCACCCAACACTTTAATCAATAAACAGAAGGATTTGAAGTCTTCTCACCCTGAAGCGGCCAGTGGCAAACTGCCAGTGCCAAGTGCCACACTGCCATCTGAGACACCCAATGCCAACCTGCCCAAGTCCAGAAAACCCAACCAAGAAGTGAAGCCTGGCAGTGTGGGATAAATACCTGTCAGGACAAGACCAAAACCCCATCATCATTTTTAAATAAAGGTTATGAGATATTAGTTTCCCCAAATATTGCCGTATTTTATCCTTATAATCTGCCAAATCACTCAAAGATCCTCTGACCCCCCTGCCAACCCGCCAGCTACGTACTGCCCGCCAGGTGCTTCCTTTGGTCCCGTTCACTTCACGGAGTATCCCCTAAAGCCCAAGTACAGAGACTATACCACCAACAACATACTAGCCCGGGACCCTTTGGTCAGAATCACTGAGAGAACCAGATACAACCAAGAAGGCCCTTGGTACATTACCAAACCTGGCCTGTTAAGAGATAAATACAACTTCCTCCCTGCCTACCAAATAGACATGGAGCCACCTGCCACCCCCAAGCCAATGCCCGCCTCCACCGCCAAACTCCCACTGGACCATACCAACAAGCTTTTTGGAATTGTATATATAACTCTCACTGGAGTAATAGATACTATTGTTCCCGCCGCTGGTCTGTGGTTGTGGTTGAGCAAGTCAATGTCCTACCTCATTAGGTTAGCACCAATCCTTTGGTGGGCCCTGCCCACCCAGTCTGCAACCCGCCAGTTCCCAGACACTAGCGAGCCGGCCAGTCAGGGTTGGTTCCCTGACATTATGACAGTCTATTTTAACACTGGTACCCTGAGCCCTAAGATGTTGATTATTCTTGGGGCATCTTGTATGTTTTTTTAATGATAATCACTTATTACACATTTATGATGACCAAAAACCCAATCTCTTCCACATGGAAGAACACAAACGTAACCCCAGATGACCCCAAGAACTTTGACCCCACTGCCAAAGGACCCTCCTCTCAGGTTCAGAATGTGATAGTCAACCAACCCCTCACCAAAGTGGAGATGCCCCAGATGGGAAAACTCACTCTCAAAGAGGCCTGCTACACCATGCCAGTGCTCTGACTACATTTTCAAGCCAATGCCCTGTCCTATTCCAGTGACACTGAAAAGGTACTGGGAGTAGTTGCCATGCTATCAGGAGACGCCCTTGATTGGCTTGGAAAAGCCACCGCCAAAGACATGGAATTTTGCCTGGACTATGCCAAGTTCAAAGCCAAACTGATGGCCACAGGGGAAGACCGCGACACCAGATACTACGCCCTGAACTCCTTGTTGGAAATCTGACAGGGTGCCCGTCCCATCCAAGCTTACATTGACAAATTCCTCAAGCTAAAGACTTGCACCCAACTGGAAGACAAACTGGCGGCCATCATCTTCTGAAAGGAGTCTACCTAGCAATGAAGGACTTGTTGAAGCACCATCCGCCCACCCTCAGCCTAGACAATCTGGTCCCCTTGTGCAAGGGCCTTAGCATAACCAAGAGAATGCTGGCCCCTCCCAGATCCGCCAAACCTGAGCACCAACCCCCAACAGAACAGGAATGACACCCAAAGAGCTCCAACAACACTATTGCAAAGGACTTTGTTTTCACTGCCATGAGGCAGGCCACTTGACCAGAGCCTGCCCTAAGAAGAACACTGCCCCAAACTCACTGGCGCAAATAAACACTTCTTCCCAGTCTTACAAATTCATCCAAGTGATCATAGAACTATTAGGAAACAAGCGCCAGATTGAAGCTTTTATTGATACAGGAGCTGATGAAAGTTTCATCAACGCCGGCCTGTCAAAGGAACTAGGCATGACAACTTCAGAGCGTAGCCTACAAGTGATCATGGGAAACAGCTCTCTGGACACAGGCTATGAGTGTGAACAAGAACTCCTGTTGACAATTGGACATAATGTGTACCTGTTGTCCCTGATCCTCCTACCTGGACTGCCCCACCCCCTTATACTGGGCAACTCCTGGTCCAACAAACATGGCCTGATCCTGAACTTCTGCAAACAGACCGCCACATTGGGCCAACCTGAATCTTGCGACACCATCCCCTTTTGCATGAGCTATGGCCAAACCCCTACCAACAAACTCTTAACCATAAAGATAGAACCTAGTGTTGGAATACTACCTACTCCCCTACAGAAATGGGACCATGTGTTTAGTGAAGAGGCAGCCATCAAACTACCCAGTCATTCAATCTATGACCACGCCATAGACCTGCTGCCAGGGACTCAACTGCACCACGGCCCCATCTACAGCTGTAACCACCGCGAGCAAGTGGCCTTGAAAGCATACCTTGAGGATATGACAAACAAAGGGTTCATACAAGTGTCAAAAGCCCCCTGCTCATTGCCCATGCTGTTTGTAGGAAAAAAGACAGTGGGATGTGTCCTTGCGTAAATTACCAAAAGCTGAAAGACATCACGGTAAAGAACCGCTATCCCATCCCCAAAGCCAATGTCCTCTGTGATGTACTGACTGGAGCCCAGTTGCACTCAAAAATTGACCTCCTAGATGTGTTCAACAAAATCCAAATCAAGGATGGGGACAAATACAAGACTGCCTTTAAAACCCAATATGGGCTGTATGAGTACCTGGTGATGCCCTTTGGCCTATGCAACGCCCCCAGCACCTTTCAAAGGATGATCAACACCGTCCTGGGGGAATACCTTAACCGCTTCTGTGTGGCTATCTGGACAACATCCTCATCTACAGCAAGTCTCACAAGGAACACCTGCACCACCTGGACCTCATATTGGAGAAACTCTCCCAAGCCAATTTACACACTAAGCTCAAGAAGTGTGAATTCTTTCAGTCGGAGGTTGAATTCTTGGGATACATAGTGAAGACTGGCAGCTTTACCATGGCACAAGACAAAGTAGAAGCATTAACGTCTTGGCCGGTGCCTAAAAACAGAAAGGATGTGAGAAGTTTCTTGGGTCTGGCAAATTATTGCAGAGATTTCATCAAAAAAAATTCTCACATTACTCTCCCCCTGACCTGTCTTTGCTCTGTCAAGGTCACCTTTTCCTGGACTCCGTAGTGTACTGCCACTTTTGAGACCTTGAAACTTGCCTTCACCTCTGTCCCTGTCCTGGCCATGCCAGATCCCTCCAAGCCATTTGTACTGGAAACTGACATGTCTGGCTTTGCAGTGAAAAGGGGTCCTTCTTCAGGAAGGAGGGGATAGTATGCTACATCCTGTAGCATATTACTCCAAGAATATGCTGCCTGCCAAAGGAAACTACCCAATCTACAACAAGGAGATGCTTGCAATAATGAAGACCCTGAAACATTGGCGCCGGTACCCATGTGACGCAGAATTCCCAGTAAAAGTCCTAACCAACCACAAGAACTTGGTTTACTTCTTTAAACCTAGACAGTTGAACAAGAGACAGGCCAGATGGGCTCTAGAACTGGCCAACTACACCCTGACAATTGACTACAAACCCAGGAAAGTCAACATAGTACCTGACTCACTGAGCAGAAGAGCAGACATGATCCCCACCACAGCTGAGACCAAGGACCACAACACCCATGTAATCCTCAACCCTGCCAGCCTAGGCATCCAACTGATGTTCATGAAGATCATGGCCCATAAGCCTGACATCATTGAGGCGCAGAAATTAGACAAGTATTAAGTGGAACTCATTGCCAACTTGACCTCAGACCCAGATAGCCAACACTACAAGAAGGGATTCTCCTTGAAAGGAACCACCCTGCTATTACACAACCGGATCTACATACCAGAAGGTGAAACAAGGACCAAAGTACTCATAGACTACCACTTTTCAGAGATGGCCGGCCACCCTGGCAGACTCAAGACAATCTGAGAAATCAAGAAGAATTATGCTTGGCCCCAACTGGACAAAGATGTGGCCGCCTACATCAAAGGCTGTGAGACATGTGAGAAGAACCAAACCCCGTAGGTCCAAACCTGAGGGCTTGCTAAGACCACTAGACATACCAGCAGGACCCTGGAAGTCTGTTTCAATGGACTATATTATGGAACTACCCCCTTCTAATTTGTTCAATGCAATCCTAGTCATGGTAGATAGATTCACTAAAATGTCCTATTTTGTCCCTACCACCACCTGCTGCACTGCTGCAGAGACAGCTAGACATTTCCACGACCGCATCCTAACCCAACACGGCACTCCAGCAGAAATCATCACTGATAGAGGACCACAATTCACCTCCAACTACTGGGCTCAGGTGATGAAGGACTTGGGAGTAAAGCGCTGTGTATCAACCTCCTACCACCCGCAGACTGACGTCCAGACTGAACGAGTGAACCAAATACTTGAACAGTACCTAAAATGCTATGCCAATGCTAACCAAGATAACTGGGCCAAGATGCTACCCATGGCACAGTACGTCTACAACAGCAAAGACCATACATCTACTGGAATGTCCCCTTTCAAAGCCAACTACGGGTTTGACCCCTCATGGGGCCCTAGCATTGGAAACAAGGAAACCAACCTGTTGGGATGTGCCTGGATTGAACAGATCCATGACACCTAAACTGTATGCCTAGCAAACCTGAACCGAGCTGTACAGACATACAAGGCCTTTGCTGATCAAAAACGGACCCCCGGTAAACCCCTCCAAGTTGGAGACAAGGTCTATTTGGATTCTTGTAACGTGCCCCTGCATGTGCCTTGCAGAAAACTAGCTCACAGAAGGAGTAGACCACACAAGATCACCAAGCTCATTGGAGAAGTAGCCTTCAAGTTAGACCTACCCCCATGTGGAAGATCCATAACAGTTTCCACTGTGCCCTGTTGTTCAAAAAAGACAGAAACTCCCTACCCCACCAGAAGATCAAGTCAAGCCCCCCGCCAATCCGGAAGGACCACTCAATTGAGTACAAAGTTGAATACATCCACGGCGACCAAGTCCACTACAAGACCCCCCAGTACTACGTCAAGTGGGCAGGCTACCCCCCAGAAGAAAGCACCTGGGAACCCTTGAGAAATCTAACTAATGCCAAACAGGCCATCCAACAATACCTTGAAAAGAAGGCCCTGAAAGGGGGAATTTTAGGGGAAGAAGGGCATGATGTCAGGAATGACAATTTGGATGCTCCTAAATCTCAAAATACGGAACCAGAGTCAAACTCTGGACAAAACATTTCACAGACTGCCAGACTCACAGGCTGGGAACACGACAACCCGCTACTAATTAAAGAAGTTGTTACCAGCCTGCCAGGACCCAAACCCTTAGCTGTCCTACAGGATTCTGCAAGCAAACCGCCAGTGTGAGATGCCAAGAATTTCCCCGAGGTGCCAACGCCTGACACCAGCAGTTTGCCTGGTGAAATAGACAAATATCCCCCTGGGAATTATTCCAAACTCTCCCAAAGTCCCGGAGAAGGCACTGAACCCAAAGAGGCACCCAACACTTTAATCAATAAACAGAAGGATTTGAAGTCTTCTCACCCTGAAGCGGCCAGTGGCAAACTGCCAGTGCCAAGTGCCACACTGCCATCTGAGACACCTGATGCCAACCCGCCTGAGTCCAGAAAAACCGACCAAGAAGTGAAGCCTGGCAGTGTGGGATAAATACCTGTCAGGCCAAGACCAAAACCCCATCATCATTTTTAAATAAAGGTTATGAGATATTGGTTTCCCCAATTATTGCCGTATTTTATCCTTGTAATCTGCCAAATCACTCAAAGATCCTCTGACCCCCCTGCCAACCCGCCAGCTACGTACTGCCTGCCAGGTGCTTCCTTTGGTCCTGTCCACTTCACAGAGTATCCCCTAAAGCCCAAGTACAGAGACTATACCACCAACAATATATTATCCTGGGATCCCTTGGTCAGAACTACCAAGTTAACCAGATACAACCGAGAAGGCCCTTGGTATATTACCAAACCCGGCCTGTTCAGATATAAATACAACTTCCTCCCTGCCTACCAAATAGACATGGAGCCACCTGTCACCCCCAAGCCAATGCCCGCCTCCACCGCTGAACTCCCACTGGACCATACCAACAAGCTTTTTGGAATCGTATATATAACTCTCACGGAAGTAATAGATACTATTGTCCCTGCCGCCGGTCCGTGGTTGTGGTTGGGCAAGTCAATGTCCTACCTCATTAAGTTAGCACCAATCCTTTGGTGGGCCCTGCCCACCCAGTCTGCAACCCGCCAGTTCCTAGACGCTAGCGAGCCGGCCAGTCAGGGTTGGTTCCCTGACACTTTCTTTGGCTTCTTGGCCATCCCAATCAGATTCCTCTTATTCATTAAGTTATTAAATTCCCGCATTATTGTGGCTTGGGTAAATTGCAATTGGGTTGCAATCTGATCCCAGGACAGACCCTGCAGGCTCAGTGCCACAATTTCCTGAAGAATTTGGGCAGGGATTATTCTGTGTTTGGGGCGCTGGGCTGCAGGAGCTGAAGCCTGATTGGCTGGGGGCAGGTTGTGGTGAGAAGTTGCTCTGAATCAAGGGTGCCATCCTGATTGGTTGGTTGATGGTCAGCTTGTGCGGGGGTGGGTACAGGAGCAAGGGCAGAGCTAGACACTAAGTGACTACTGAACAAGTCAAAGCCATATGGGTCGGGGGTCAGGTAAAAGTCAGCTTTCTCGTTACCTGCCTCAAAGGCTTGGGTGTAAACAGGTGCCTCCACATTCTGAGCCTTGCCTCCATTGAAGCTGGCTTGGCTGCTTGTGCCATTGAAGATGTTGCTGTTGAAAACCATTGTAAAAAACCTAGAATAAAATCACTAAAAGTAGAAATTTTAAAATTTAATGATTTATTTTTATTGTACTATTAAGTCCATATTTGGAAGGTACTCAAACCCATTTTACACAAATCTGGAGCCATGAAAATGGATAAAATGCCTTTGTACCTAAATTGGATAGCTGAAGATTGGCTGTTAAACTGTTATTTTTCTATTTTAGGCTGCTCATACTACACATCTTGTGTGACTTCATTTTGTTTTGTGCTTGTGGAATCTTGTTTCTAGATTGCTCAAATTTTGTTTCGTTTTAGTCCTTCTGTCAATGCCTCATATGAATCCTGATTGGATTATAATATACTCTGGAACAGCATCCATCCATTTCACTTGTTGTGTCAGTTCATTTTGTTTGTGGTTTGAACTACGCTGTTTGATGTTTGATATAATTTCTTGTTTTGTGTTAGTGATATTTTGTTTATTGTTTGACATTTTGCCTGGTCACTGAAAATACTTAGATCATTTGATTCCTGAATCTCGCTTGACTTGGGGTTCACTTGAATCCGAAATCATTTTGTTTAAAACTAAAGTATTTTTGCTTGTTGCCATAGCTTTTAAAACCACTGTATTAAATTACAATATATTTGGATCTACTTTGATTATGTTTTTAGACTGAGATTTTTTGTTTATCTTAACAGGTTTGAAAATACTGTATGGATACTCCACTTATTTAGATTTCTTTTTTATTTATACTTGGAATATGCAACTTTAACTTTAAAGAAATATAGTTGCAATTAATTTTAAGAAACTATTTTAAATAGAAACTTAATTAAACATATGATAAGCAATCACAAATCAAAAACACAATAAAAGATATTGAATTGATTTATTAAATTCAACTTTATATCTGTCCTTGGACGGAGCAACCACCTAGTATAAAATATAAAAAAAAACAAAGTAAAATCTGTGAGTGTGTTCATCTAAAAGGTATAAGTATGAGTTTGTATAAAGAGTTGAAATCCATGATATCATTTTTATGGAGATATAGGCTTTGTTTAAAGCTAAATCTATCTTCTAGGGACTAAAGCTTGAAGATCAACAGAAGAACTTAGAAGAGCATGCTCATGCGGTAAATCTTGCACTGCCAAACTAGCAAATACACCAAGTGCAATGAAGATGTTCTTATCCCCGCGTGGTATATCAAAGATAATTTGGTCATATGGAGATACAACAATAAGATGACTTTTCCCAGGAGAAAGCTGTCGGAGATAGGGAGAACACTTGGCTACAAAGTAAGAGCGAATTAAAATAGTTGGATACCTGAAACAGGCTGGCCATAAGGTGCAAAGAATTGCTCATCAAATAAATTGCCATCCAAACGAGGAGGAGGAGCATTTGGTGAGTAGTTCAGATTGAAGAAGGTAACAATAAGATGGAGAAGCAGTTGAGTGTCTGTGAGCTCAAGTCCTGGAATCAATTTGGCAGTTTCAGGAGTTAAAGGTGACTCTAGTGTATCATCTAACTCTACTTCTGAGCACCCATAGTCACCCTTGACAGAGATAAGCAATGGACTATTGCTAAGGTCTTGATATTAGCCAAGATAAATAAAATAGAGTACTTTTAAGATGTAAACATAATATGCTACGATCAGCACTATAAGGGACAATATTGAGATATCGCTCAATAGCAAGTCTTCTGACAGCCATCTTTTGGGAAGCAAGGTCTGGAGCGTCCTTATAAAGATCTAATAGATCAAGTGGCATATTTTGCTTGGAAGCTGGGGCAGCAGTAGTGGCGCTCAGAGTGTTACCAAAACCAGTCACAGTAGGCTGTTGTTGCTTTGGATGCCCCAGAAATCTTCTGGAAGGAGAGCCACAAAGCAGGTGAAATAATTTCTTTTCAGTGAGATATTTATCAACTTCAGCTATCTCTTTTACAAGAAAATGGATGATGTTTGTATAAATCCAATGCCGGGCATTAGCTTCAAAGAGATAATCAAACTTAATGCTGAGCTCCTTTTCTGTCTCGGATGGAAAAAGATATTCAAATGATTCGATTCCTTTAAGCGCTGCCATAATAGAATGGGGATATGTTGGCTTAGTATTGCTATATGGACCAATATCGTTGAGAGAAGGGAAATCATTCACAGCTGATTTGGGGCTGACTTTGGAAAGAACTTTCTCCATTCTAGCCGCTCCTGAGCCGTTCAGCTGAAGCGTCTCTTTAACTTCAGGATTCGAGCAGACCAGCAATAAATCTATTTTTTCAAGGGGAGTTTTGAAAGTTTGCAAGGTTCGTAATTGGAGAGTCGGAAGTTCATCCTTTTTGATAGGTTGAGACTTTTGAATTTTGAGTGCCAAATTTTTACAATTTGGAAAGGGTTTGATCTCTTCAGGGGACAAAAGACTAGTAGCTTCGGGATATTTTAACTTGAATGATGACAGCCAGTGCGCCAGAAATATAGTGAAGATTTCATAAATCATGAAGACAGAGTAGATAAACGGAAATGCAACTAAAAAGAAATCCAGGTTTGAATTTTAAGCGACTAAAATCTTACCAATATTTAAAATCAGGGTTGTACTAACATTCGAGTACAGTAGTCTATATATAGGAAGCTTAGCAAAAAGTACAAGAAAAAATAATAACCTCCAAGGAGGAAACCTTACCTGATAACGATATACGCCACTACAGAACCAACAAGTAGTTTAACATTGAAATCGAAAAGATCACATAGATATTTTTTACATTTTAGAGCGTGAGCCTTTTTAAGGTTTGCCTTTTCTGAGGCAATAGGACTTGCTAAAAAATGAGTAAATTTATGAGTATACAAGATTCGTTCTAAAAAGCATTTTATTCTAAGCTGGTAAAACGAATTTAAGAAACTTAGATCAAAACTCCAGGGCTATATTTGACATACTATTACATAAATTTTATCCATCAAAAAATTTGGAAAGATATTTAAAATGAAAGTTTTGCATACCCATAGCGTGCACAATCAACTATTTTGTTAACCGCAATTAATTTCAAGAGTATACCAAAATCAAATAATTTTTGGAGCTTATCGTGGCAAACCAGTCAATTGTTAAACTGAGTTGAGTAAGTTTATATCTTCGTAATCGTGTCTTGGAATGATGGACCAAGATTTGTAGTAGAAATATGACTCCTCAGTTAAAATAAATCAAATCCAAATCAAAGTTGGAATTTCAAAGCAGGGCTTTAACAATAAAACTATATGCTTCGAATTCGAGTCGTAAAATTTTAAAAAATAGTACACTTTACTGGAGCCACATAAAAGCGCTCCAGCTTAAGTTGGATTAAGCTTATTGGCTAATTGTTAAACCCTATTTTTATTACTATAGATTCTAAAAAATATTCTGAGGCCTCAAAACTCATTTAATAAAAACCCAATGGAATAGAGAAAACAAACAGTACCTGGTTTTAGTTTAAATTTTATATCATATTACGATAAAAATTTATTTTAATCTTTAATGGCTTGAGATAGTAAATTTTGAATTTATCAAAGAAAATTTTTTGAAGCATACTTAGATTTAGAACCTGCAGGTCAAAATGTGAGATTGTCAAATCCTATAACCAAATTTGAAATCAAAATTGTGAGCAACTCAGCTGAGTTAAAGATATAATATTTAATAAAATCAACCATTTAATGTGTCATTTTTGATTTATTTAAATCTTCAAATTCCGAATCCCTAATGCAAATAATTCAACAAGCGCAAAACAAAACTCATCAAGAAAATGTGGAAACATGAATCAGAAATGCAGGATTCTAATACATGATTTGATACTTCCTTTAGGTCTAACAAGTTATAGATAAACTTAAATAATTAATGGATACAAAATTAGGGATTGTCAAATCCAAGAATCAAATTTCAAATCATAGATGAAGTGAATTTAAAATCAATTTGATTAATGGTTGTCTTAAAAAGGATGACAAATGAACTAGGGTGAATTCACTCCAGCTATTTTAGAAATATCAGCATTCTTAAATAACCAGCTATTCCATTTTAGGGCAGCTGAAATTTAGATTCATAATATTTACCAAATTAGACATACTTAACAATAAAATTAACTAAAACGTACCCTCCTCTTATGATTATATATTGTTTATTAAAATTATTATGTCTTTATTCACCAACAATCAAATCAATGAGATGTTTCCTGGGCTCAATGAAATAATGCAGGAGTACTGTTAGGGATTCACCCATTGGGAAGTTTTCCCTTATTGAGTGTAAGAAAGCCCCAAGGTTAAACTTTGCCAAAGATGCCCCAACCGGAAGTCCTGTCATCATCATGTTAATAGCTTGTCCCCAAAGTCTAAATCTTTCTAACAGTGGGAAAACTATTGGAGTACAGTAGTTTTAAAGGCTATGGCAACAACCAAAAATACCTCAGATTTGAACAAAATCCAACTCTCAGGTTAAAATATACACTCTGTTAACAGGGTTCATTAGCGTTAATGGGCAAAATGAGTCAACACAACAACAAAGGGCTCACACGCAAAGCAAAATCATTCAAAATACAATCTGAAGTACATTGATTCACAAACAAAATGGTGTGAGTTGACTTTCAGTGTACATATGTTTACTATGTGAATTTGTGACAAAATACACCCAAGCAAGGTGAGTCAAAACTCAAACCAGAAACGAAACACAATAGCAACTCACTACGTAAACAAAATCACTCACTCAGTGTGTGCAATGGATTGTAATCATGAATGATACAGTAGTTTTAAAAGCTATGGCGACAAGCAAAAATACTTCAGATTTAAACAAAATTATTTCAGATTTAAACAAAATCCAACTCTCAGGTTAAAATATACACTCTGTTAACAGGGTTTATTGACGTTAATGGGTGAAATGGGTTGTCAGAACTTTTGGTTCTGCTCTCAGACCTGGCGGTCTGATAATTGTTTGCTTTGGTGTGTAATAGAGATTTATTGGTCATTATGTTGATATCAGCTTGTATGGCGACAAGCGTTACTTGCGACGTCTGGATTTTCCTTGGCACTGCGACGGCAAGCGATGGCAAGGGAGGCAACTACAAGCGGCTTACTATACAGGTGTCTTGCTTAGTTCTTCAAGTACTGACGATGGTCTTTGAACTTGGATAGCTTCTTCTACTGTGAAAAGGTTCTACAGTAGGCAAGGGTTATTATTGTCTGCCTTCCATTAGTCCAATGGAAGGGCTTTTATAGAGCTTGCGCTCTCTTGCCAGGATAAGATCATCTGGCACTTCTAACTCTTGCTTGATCAGTCTTTTTGTCCCCAGACCGCCAGCATCAACCCCCAGAGTCAGGCATCCATGCAATGGCATGGCATTCCATATCATAGTACCCTGTGCTGGGTACTTGTTTGTCATAGAATAGAGCATAATCTATAAGTGTGCCAGCGGTGGCGGCGCTAATTGATTACTCTATTTTTAGCGCATATTATTTTGTTCTTAGGCAACTTTTCTGGCATTGATTTGCACTAGTACCGGCAGTTTGCTTGCGAATTGATCATGTGCTTTCAATATTTGGGGAAACCCATAGTTACTAACCCGGCAGTTTGCCAGAGTATTCTGGAATAACTCTGGCCAATTGGGAACCAGTCATAATTGGAGAGTTATTGTATTCCTGGTTGTTCTTGCAGTAGTGATCTGAATCTACTCTATGAAGGCTTCCTAGATCAATTAGGCCTAATAACAATATATCAGAAGCTTCTACAATTATTGGCTTGGTGGATTCCAAGGTTAACAAGGTAGAACAAAGTCAGTATAAATTCCTGACATGGGTCAACACAGCAACAAAGTACTCACGCGCAAAGCAAACCCATTCAAAATATAATCCAAAATACATGGATTCACAAACAAAATGTGTGAGTTGACTTTTGGTGTACATATGGGACATTATTTTTCTTGTTATGCCTAGGCGCCAGATTGGTTATTTTATAACTTAATCACATTATTCATATTCAAATTATTCAGAAAGAGTAAAATACAATCAATCCCAAATATTTAATTGATCTTGGGCTTGGGTGATTTTTTAAAAAATAATTCATTGATTTTATAATTGAAAATTGCAACTTATAGTACTACTGAAAATATCTTAAGTGCTACTACAAACCAAAAATATTTATGATGAGTTGCATGGGAGAGTAATAGCAGCCCCAAAGCTATAAATGCTATTACCCTATCTTTGGCTCATCATAAATATTCTTAGTTTGTTTCAGAAAAAAAGGTTGTTGTTTTTGAAAGACTGATAACTCTATTTAAAATACACCCTCTAGTAAGCTGCCCTACTTCATGAACTTGCCCCAATACACTACTAGCATCTTCTGATATTTTTGTTTCTCTGGTATCATCACGTGATTTCAAATGATAAAATATCTCAGAATATTCTGAGAAGCTTTCAAATGTTAAAGGTGAAGTATATAACTTCCCATCTTTCATCAAATATGAAAGATTAATGCGCAGATTTTTAACTTCAAGCTCTCTTTTTATAGGCCTAAATTTCCTTTCATAAATATAAAAAAATGCTTTTTGGGAAACAATTGAACCAGTTAAAGATGAATTGTATAATTCTTTTCTTCTTTCTTCTTTCTCACAAATATTTTTTAGATCATTAATGTTGTTAATATAAAGTACATTTTCTTTTTCCTTTAAAATTTTTGATATTACACCAAAGTGACCATCAACAATGCTTTTTCCATGGCATTCAACAAAACGGTTATATTTTATGGAACCCTTAATATATTTAGGTGCCTCTTTAAATAAGTAATATAAAAATTCATATGATCTAAAATGATTTCCATTATCTGTCCATACTTTTATATTTTTTATTTTTTTAAATCTATCTAATTTAAGAAGACTTATTAGACATTCACCTGAAAATAAAGAATCATGTGATAATATTTGAGACAAAAAATCATGATATTCATATTTAATTTTATTGTTTTCTTTAAAAACTAATGCAAACCCTAATAATGAGATTGGTTTTTTTGAATAAAAACAATTATTGGTCTCAATTGGACCACCTCCAACCTTTAAGTTTTCTTTATAATCTATAACTACAACACAAGACTCATCATCTAGTTCATTAATATCTTTTTTATATTCACAATTTTGATGAACATAAAAGTCTTGGTGCTGATTAATAGTCTTTAAGTCATTGTCTATAGATTCTGGTAATGGTAAGTTTTTTT
>QTSX02002556.1:0-23942 GCA_014839935.2 Entomophthora muscae | reverse complement strand
GTGCAAATTAGGTGGCAGACTGGGTTGAGGGGGTGTAATTGATTTGCTGTGAAGGGGGTTGGTGCTGATCACCTGAGAGGATTGGATAGGAACTAGGGCAACTGGAGGACCCAATAGAAATTGGGTGCCTTGATTGGCTTGGATTAATTGATTGTATAAGACATCATATTCTGACTCAGGGAGGACAATGATTGGCTTGTACACCGGGGAGTCACGAGGTGATAGCTGAGAATCCTTTGGTGATTGGCTGTTGCTGAGAGCATTGAGTGCCATCTTTGTAAACATGTCAGCAATCTTCTGACGGGAAAACAGCACTGAGGGGTTGTTGGCCGCACTAAGCACCTGGCTGAAGGTTGTGGGATTGCGCCCACGGATTGTGTCCCCAATGTTAAAGAGCAGCACATTTCCCAGGTGAAGATTGGCATGGCTGGCAGGAAAAATGAAGACGTTGTGGCCTTCTTCTTGTATTTTCTTGAAGTCCACTTTAGTGCACTACATTTGGTGGCTCAGGAATATTTGGAATTGGCCAAGCTCCAGGTGGCAAGCAGGCCAGAGAGGAATTTCCCGTACCAGTAACCATTGGTGTAACTGGTTGTAGTCCGGTAAAATAAAGTCTCTTTTGGGGAAACTGCAAGGAATGCACCAATCACCTTCCCCTGTGCTCCCTTCCTTTTGCCCTTGGGAGCATTCTTTTCACTCAAAGTGCCATAATCATGGAACTGCAATAACAATTTATAATAGGATATAAATACAACATTGTCTGAAATAGAGGACAAGCAGCGGGTGAGGGTGGCACTAAGTGCAAGGTCATAGGGAAAACCAGATCCATCATATGACTCATTGGCCGGCCCATTGGTCATAATCAGAACACCAACTACAAGCTCATGAATCCAGAGCTGTGCTGTGCGGCTGGCAATGAAAATGCCCTGGAGCCTGAGTAGGCAACAGACCTCAATCAATTGGAGGTATGGGTCCTGTTGCAGAAGGTCAAGCATGAAGAAATAGACCTCCTTGATCTGAGAGTGGACCTGCTTCTTTGGCTTCTTGCCCAGCTTTGCACTACCTTTCTTTAAGAGGGCTCAGAACTCACGCTTAATCACTGCCTCAGTAAATTGAAGCTGAGTGGCTATTTTGGAAAAACTAACACCATTCTGATTGAGGCTCACAATCTTCTCTATCACCTTATCAGTTATGATTTGACATTTTTGGCGGGCGTCAGGAATAAGAGTACCCAGATTAGGCAGGTCAAGATTTGATTGGCCTAAATTCTAAAGCACTGGTTGGATTAGGTTGAAGGGGGCTACAGTTGTCCAGTCTCCAAAATTTGGCACAGACGCAGGTTGGGCCTGGTCTTGGGAAGCATCATATTGGCTATTGAAAAAGCCATCTGTAGATGGGCCGGATGACACATACAATTCAGCCTCCTCACGGCTTGCATTGAATTAGGTGTACACAGAAAACACGGTGGTTGCGCTCCCTTGATCAGCAGCCTGAGCTTGAAGTAGCTCCTGGTACTGCTCCTCAACAACATCAAAGTTATCTTCACTTGAAAAACACATACTAACACAAAGCAATAAAAATTCTATTAAAAACAGAAAGCAAAGTATTTTTAGAAAACTAACTTTATTTAAATAAGTGCTCCTATTTGAGACATTCTCTCAGACATAAATGTTCAAATTTAGATGTACATACATTGAAAATAAGGCTTTAGTTCCATGAATAGATTTTAGTGGATTCACTCCTGAAATCCACTATTTCCTTCTTGAGTCTTAAAAATAATCAATTTTTTCAAAAAATAAGTTGTTTTGTATTTGAGTTCATCACTTTTGTGACTGAAACTCATACACTCTCTGTTTGTATCATATTTGCCATACACTCATACTCAAATTTGATGTAAAATGCTTTAGCAAGTGACTGGATTGTGAGCGTTATGAACTTGAGTTCCATGTTTTTGCTATCTTATTTTCAGAATTCAGTATTTGCTTTATTTTTGTTTTGTGATTGACTAATTTTTGTTTTCTGGCCCTAGATAAATGGAAGCTTTATTGAGTAAATTAACCTTCAATTGGTTTCAGTTGAAATACGTTTTGTGACTGAGTTCATGTGTTTTAAACTGAATAATATATGTTTATCTCAACAGGTTTGAAAACTACTGTATATAAATCACCCTATATCCTTATGGGAAAAGTCCATTTGGTTTGATGAGACTAAAGTGCTGCTCAGAGAATCTCAGAGACAGCAAAATGTCTATTGCAACCTGATAAAGCCTATGATCCTGACAGTACAATATCCATTGTTGAAAATGATCATCAGGGTGCCAATTTTGGGGCTGCTTCACAGCCAATACAAAGGAAAAGATCCAACCAATTAGTGAAAATATAACTGGTGAAGTCTACAAAAAAAGTCCTGGCTTGGGATCTCTGTATATTTATGAGAGCATTGGAAAATCCAACCAATTACATCTTCATGTAAGACAATGCCCCTGTCCACAAAGCTCAAGAAGGTAAGGGATACTTGGATTCCAAACATATTGTTTGTCTGAACTGGCCTCTCCAAAGCCCAGATTTGAATCCTATTGAACATCTTTGGGATGTTGTTGGATCTGATTTGCCAGCAGGCTCCAAAAACCCCAGAGTGGATCTCAAATTTGGAGGGGCAAAAGCATGGGAAGCGATTCATATGAAAACTCTTGAGCACCAAGTCCATCCTATGCCCAGAAGCCTTGATGCTGTTATTAGAACAAGAGGTGGGCCTACCCAGCACTAGCTTTACAAGATATTTTGGCTTGGAAGCTGTTGGTCCTTTACAATAGATATTGAAATTTTTGGAATATGCTTATTTTGTACAGCCTTTGTTTTATTTGCATATTTTTCTCTGTGCTTGATAGAAATCTTGCGTGCATCTATTCATGCCGATCTTGGTGATTTTCATTTGTTATGATTTTTCTTTTCTTTAAATTAATGTAGACCTCGGTTGGTTTTTGTATTGGCTGCATTGGTTTCTTTAGAATGTATGGGTGATGGAAAATCATGAAAACTGAAAGCAACCAACCTCATGGTTTATCAATGAAAAAGGATTAGATTTCAAAGAGTGGATTGCCAAATACTGAAAACATAAGTAGCTTTATTTAGATTCTAGTAGAAAGTGGATATTAGTGAGAATACTACATTTTAGATGAACAAGCAACAACTGCACTTGGATCATATTCCTCCCCATCATCAGAAGGGAGCTCAGGGTTAAGAGAACCTTGAATTTTGGGTTTCTTACAAGGTAACTGCTCCTGACCAAGTGCATCTATCGGTGCTGGTACTTCAGGCTTGAGAAACTTAGCTTGAACAAAGAAAAAACTATACCTCTTTTTCAGCAGGAAGATAATCAGTTAATCGGTAGAGTTCAAAGGATGCTCGCATGTCAAGTCCATAGGTCTCCAGCTTCTTTTTTGGTTTTGCATCTTCAATAGCTTGAGCTACTTCCAGACGCTGCAGCAACGATGAATGGATCGTTTTACTGAAACCAATCCGGCTTAGAAGTATTTGATTATTGAAGCCAAGCATGGCTTCAGGGCGGAGGGTAAGGAGCTGTTCAAACCGTCTAAAGGCTAAGCAAAGGAATGAAAGCTGCTTACGTTTTAGCTTCTTCCAAGTATGAGAGCGACCGCTCAATCCGGTAAGTACCAGCCTCAGCTGGGTCCTTTCCACAGACAATTTGACAATACTTTTGAAGGCATATAGCTTCATCAAATACAAGCGTCATGTCGTTGGGGTTCAGGACAATGGCCTGAATCATAAGTAATGCATAGATTTCCAATGGTTTACCTCTCGGATCTGCTTGATGCTATGCTCAATGTGTCTGAGGTTATTTGACTCGATGCCTAGAGCATATAGCGCACGGGCATGGCCTTGAAGAATTGAAAATCGAATCCTTCTGGGACAGTACTTGAGAACTTTGGCATACTAAAGTGTTAGATAAATTGGATTATAGCACATACTGATTCAACAGCCTCTTGGTATCTTGCCAGACGGAAGCAGCAATGCGCATAGTTTGTGCTGAAGGTTACTGGCTCAACCGAGGTGCCAATCTGATTGAATATCTTTCTAGCAATCTCATAGTGGCCCTGAGCAGCAAGCAGGCACCCCACGCCAGCAGCAGGGTAGGGATTCTTGGGCTCCAATTGAAGTGCCTTGCGGAAGTAGAGTGCTGACTCATGATAAAGTTTGGCTTTCTGAAAAGTGAGATGATACAAAAGTGTAATATTACCTGCTTATTATCAGGTTCTTGGCGTGCTACTAGGTAGTAGTTGTGACCTACTGCACAGAGGGCATAGAAATCATTGCCGTTGTATTTTGACAAGACCATTTTAAACGAATGGCGGGCGGCTCTTAAGTCGCGAAATGCTTGCTGAAGCGACCCAAGAAGAATGAATGCATCAGCAGCACACTTGCGTATTTGGGGGATGGCTGAATCTCCAGCAGCTTCAATGACTTCTCTATACAGTCTAACAGCACGGTTGGAATCCCCTCCCAGCTGGGCCAGATGTCCTAACTTGAGAGTTGCTAATCTTTAGTATAAATAAGCAATCCTTACCATTGAAATAGGAGGGATGCATTGCGCGTAAGTCTTCTAGCTTCTTCATGGCCTCAGGAATGCGGTTATTCTTTTCTAAATTGATTGCCATGTTGTACAGGATTGTATATGTAAGGACACTGCCCTCCCTGGATTCAATTGCTTCAGATTTGCGTAAAGCAAAATCCAAAAAGTCCTGGCATTTGGTAAAGCTATTATCTTTGGGGTTAGGAATTGCCATGTAATTACCATGCATGAGAACTGCAACAGCTGCATTGTTGGCACACTTGGCCAGATCCTCATCAACGCTTGATACCTCTGGAGCAGTGTTGTAAACAGAGAGGGTGTCCTTGTAGGCCATCTCAGCTCCCGCCCAGCCTTGGCGTCTATCATAGGCTAAGGCAACCTCTGCAAGAGCTCCAAAGATATTATGCCGAGAGACAGAAGAAAGTTCCTCTGATGCCCCAAGATGAGCTTTAACCGCTTGGATGTGCGTAAGGAACTTGGGGCTTGTCAGCTTGTAGTCTTTCGTATTGTCAGGCCTGTTAAGTCGAGAATAAAGGATAATGTAAAGCTGCAATTAGTCACCAGAAGTAACATTAAAAATACCAAGTTCAGATGGATATCGCTGGTAAAAAGTTGAGGAGTAACTTCAAACTTTTCTTGGCCAATGATTCCTTCCAACTTTCTCAGAGTTTGTTCAAGATCCCCTATTATGTTAGTCTAAATAAGTTAGCAGCACTACCATCTTTAAAGATTAAAAGAGCCTGGAGGACAAGAGATGGCTCATGGTTGGGGCAGAGATTGAGTGCTTGCACAAGTAGCTTATTGGCTTCGATATCTTCTCCCTGAAAGATTAGTTGTGCTTAAAAAGAAAATTACTGAAATGTACTTGATTTTGGCACCAACATAGCAGGCTTCACATAAAAGCTTTGACGATGTTGCGTAACTAGATTCATAGGACAATTGGCTGCACGCATAAGCCTGAGAGATGGTTAAAATAGAAAATTATGCAAGCAATACCTCGTCATACTTCCGGGCATAGAAATACACTTCTGAAAGGATGAGAGAAAGTGCTGGATGTTTAGAATGAACTTTGAGAGCCTCCATGCAGACTTGATAGGCCTCTTTGTAAGAACTCACACGCTCCTCATGCTTATCACTGGCTTTGAACTGATTAAGCTTGATGAAGGCCAGCAGGGTATAGGCTTCTATTTTCTCTGGGGACTAAAGATTAGCCTATATAATCTTCCCAAACATACTTTGGTGATAACCTGCTTTAGGACAAGAGAGGCAGCTTCATGCCGCCCAAGTCCAATCTGACAGAGAGCAATGCCAATTTGGAAGTCAAACCCAGCTCCCAAGTCAAACTCAGGCTTAAATTTTGACGACATGATGGCCACTCGAAGAAACTTCTTCAAAGCAAACTCATATTTCCCAAGATAGTAGTTAGAAAAGGCCTAAATGTAAGTAAATGGATTAAAAGATAAGTACTAGGCCCAAGGTAGCAGCCAACTTTTTTGGGTCCCTTTGCAGAGCCTTGGCAAAATAAAGTGTGGCCCGGTTGTAACTCTTGTTGTAGAAGTGCCAAAACCCTTTGATGACAGAAATGTCTGCATTGTGGGGGGAGAACCGTTTGATCAGCTCAGTCAGGCTGGAAAGCAGATCCTGCAGAGACGAGTAGTTTTCGCCACAAAGCTTAGCGTTGGCGGTTTGGCTCAATAAAAAGAAGCAGTATGAGATCAAAAGCTTGATTAGATCTCACAATCTCTTCAGGTGAAATATTTTCTCGGGTATAGGTACGCACTAGAAGATTAATGCACCATACTTTAGCCAGCTTACTGATTTCTACGCCCTTGTTGAGTAGCCCGATGCAGCTAGCAGGCTGATTCTTTTGGCAGTACATTCTCTATTGAAAGTGAGCTTGAGAAAGTTTATCGAAACTACGGCCAAATCAAGATAACTGGGCAAGGCAACTCTCTTGGCCTGCAAGATCGGGTAAAGCTCGTCAAGCTCGAGGGGCAAATCTCCAGCATCAAGATGGATGGGACCTTGCTCAGAGTGAAGGATGAGTTCCATTTTAGCAGTCTATTTATAATTTTTTTATCAGGTTTAGTAGACGAAATATAGCTGAGCTCGATAGGCAAGAGAAAATAAAGCGCACTCCAAAGTCTTTCGGGGCTCGAGTTTACCTGGTATACTTATTACGCTGGATCGCAGTTGTGAAAAATAAGCTCAATCCTAAAACCAAACTCCTATCACAAACAAGCAGCGCTGGTAAATCTTGTGGCCGACCTGAGCCTGTTTTTTTTGCTCAAGTTTCCCGCGTAAATTTTACGCATTCGTAATCATCTGAACTTTTCTACCCACCCGAAACCGAGTCGTACCTCGAATGCGAACCATCCCATAATGGATACACTCATTTTTTAACATTTTAACATCAGGTTATGATCGATTTTAACCGATCTGGATTTAAGATCGAGCTGGGTTCAAACCTGCTTAAAAACCCCAGTGCAAACTCGACTTGCCCCAAGTGAAAGCAAATCAAACACTGTAATCTAGAGCATGACAAGGATTTATCAAAGAGTTTAGGATCGATAAGAAATCATTAAGTTTGATCTAAATCATATTGTCATAACTGTGCTGTATTAGCAAGTTACACCAGGAAAATATTTCGGAAACTAGATAATGATCTTTATTAAGATGCATCACTTATATAGTTTGGGGAATCCTTTTAAGAGAAACAAGATTGGGGCAATCCATCAATTGGATCAGGTGGGGGGGTAGTTTGATCCTTATAATAAGTCAAGCACCAAATCAAGCTGTCCACCAAGTAGAGATTGTCACTGGTTCTTGTTGCCTTGTTTGAAAACTTGAGTTGACTTCTGCATTTGGCTTTGAATAATGAGAAAGTCAGTTTGAGTGACATAAGGTCTCTTGCGCCGAACTTTGCCAGGGGGTTGGCTCCGCTGTTTTGACAGAACCATTTTTGTTTATCTCAACGGGTTGAAAACCTACTGTATGTGATTATTGGAGGGAACTTGAATCATGATATCAAATTCATATCCAGCTCTTGGCACAAGTCTTGTTGTATGGGGCAGGGTGGCTTGTCTAAGCACTCTCCTACTCTTTTTTGTATTAGGAGTTCCTTGATGCTTTACATGCTGCTAGCCTGAGTGTTGTAAGATCCTCTTCTGGGATTTGAGTTGATAGTATGAGGAGCTTGCTTGGTGATAGGGCTGCAAAAAGAGGAAAAAACGGCTGTTGGATCCTTGTTTTTGGATTCTCTCAGGCAAGAAAAAGCCAATTTTTTTAAATTTCCCAGCTGGAAAAAGAGTTTTTTCTCTGAAAGAGCTAAGAGATGCTATAAATCCTCAATAAAGTGTTTCAACCAAGTTCCAAGACTCGCCTGCCAATGTATCTTACGATACACAGGAAGCGCTTAATGAGTCGCCCCTTGACGTGTCTAACAACATGAACCAATCTGATAGCAATGTTGAACTGCGGGCACTTTCTCCTAATTAAGAGTGTCATCAATTTGACCTGCTGATCCCGCACAAGTTATTCTTTGGCTCCAAACCCTACATGGAACATGCCACCCTCTTGTGGCCTGGTGGCTTTCCCCATATAGTATATTAATCACAGTATTCTATAATAAACAACACCTTATTCTTATTATTCCTGTCCTTTCTATTGAACCGTTATCTTCCCCAATTCAAATACTGAATGCTCATTGGTTCAGTTGCAACAGTGGTAGCAGCGGTAAGTTCACAGCCTACCTAAAGAGAAAATTTCCCCCAAGAAAGGGCGGAATTTGGGCCGTATGACTACTTCTCACCAAGAAACCTTCCTGCAAATCCCCAAGGAGGACATCCCTAACAGATATGTCATCTATCAAGATCAACTGGTACTTACAAGCGTGTATAATTGACTCTGCCTTGGGCAGGGTGACACTAGTGTCATCCTGCCCCAGTCAGATATGTCACAACACATGTTCAACCTTCAGTTAAAAACCTTTGCAGGTGGTGTGAAAGGGGCTGACATTTTCAGTTGGCTTACTTCACTGAAACCTGCCTCCGTGTATGTCAGGTACCTGAGCCTATGTCGGTTGCCACTGCTTCAGGCTGCCTTACAGGGCCTGCTGCAGTTTGGTTCATCAACTGGACCAGTCAATAGATAAAAATCACCTGGGCGTTATTCAGGGATGCCGCAAAGTCCCGCTACAGTGAGACATTCTCACCCATTATGGTAGGAATTCCCTCCTGGCTATTAAACAGACTGGGTCCATTCCTGAATATCTTGCCGCCTGGCAGCAAGCTCTTGCTGCTGCTCCAGAAGCTGTGACTGACGGGAACACTATGCTCCTTACCTTGATAGTTAATGGGTTAAAACCCCATATCTGCAAGTGGGTTTCTGTAGGTTGCTGCACCTCCATCAATGACGGCTATAAAGCTATTGTGAAGGCTAATAATCAGGCTTCAATGGGTTTCTGCCACTTCAATGACGCATTGCCCCAACCTTGTCCCATACCTGGAAGTGCTCACAACCAATTAGGTTGCCACCAGCCATGCTAACAGGAAAATGTGGTTAAGTGCCACTGCAAAGGGGAACTCTAGTTAGCACAAATTGACGATCCAGGAAAAGCCTGGGAAATGTAGTTTCAAGAGGTTTTACAACCCCACTTGACCCTCACTCTCAATCCCTCATAGCAAAAAACCCCTTTGACTATAACATTCATAAAGTTGAACCTCTTGACGTCTTCTAAGTTCATAGTGATGACCCCATACTCCAAGCAAGCCACTCTTTAAATAAAGTAACTTTCTTGGCCTATCCCTTTTGTTTCTGTGGGAACACCCACAAACTACTGGTAGACACTGGGGCCAATCACACTATGGCTGATCAGATGTTTGCAGACGCTCAGCAGCTAGACCAAGTGCCAAGCAGGTTCAAGGCAGTACAAGTGGCTAACTCCCAAAAAGTGGCAATTGCCCATGAGATGGTATCCTTATTTGTGAGAATGGGGTACATTCAGGTTAAGCTCTCTGGACCAATCATGGCAGGGCTCAGCCACAATGTCATTGATGGCCTTGAATGGCTTTGTCACAACTGTCCCTACATTGACTGGGACACATCTGTAATTGCCCTCAATAGAAATGGGGTGGGTTTTTAGATATATCCTGTTGAAATGAGCAAGTTGCTTCATGATACCGTGTTTGTCAAAATAACAGAAACAGGCTTATACAATTTCAAGGGGGGGAACTAGACTTCACGTAATGCTCAGTCAAAGTTATCTGCACAGAATCACCTGTGGCCTTTCCCTTGACTACTCCACCTCTATCAGCACTTGCTGCCCTCCTTGAGGAGTATAAAAACGTTTTCAGTGAAACACTAGAACAACTATCCCTCCTTGGGAGATTCAGCATGCTGTACAACTCCAAGGCTCATTACCTAAAGCACGTCCCCTCTATTACTTGACACCAAAAAAAGACAAAACCCTCCACCAGCACCTCATGGACGCGCTTGATAAGGGCTTCATTTGCCCCTTGCTCTCTTTATACGGGGCAGCTGTCTTCTTTGTAGCCAAGAAGGACGGGTCCTTTTGCTTAGTCACAGATTACCATGCTCTAAATGAGGTGACTGTTAAGAATAAATACCCCCTGCTGTTGATTGACAACCTGTTTGACACACTCACAGGTTCAAAGGTCTTTAGCAAGATTGATCTGACCGCGGGGTACAACCAGGTCCAAATTGCGCCAGGGGATGAGTCAAAGACTGCCTTCTGCACACGCTACAGGTTGTTTGAGTGCCCGGTCATGAACTTTGGAATGACCAACACTTCTTTCACCTTTTTCATGTTAATGAACAAAGCATTTGAGGAACTGATTGGAAAATGTGTGGTTGTGTACCTTGACAGCATTATTGTGTTCAGTCAAGATCAAACCACACACCTATAATACCTCCGCACTGTCCTTGACACCCTTTGGAAAAACCAGTTGAAGGCTAAGCCTTCCAAATGTGAATTCCTCAGGTCAGAGCTCTTGTTTCTTTTGCACATTATCTCTGCCCAAGGGATAAAGCCTGACCCTGCCAAAATCAAGGCAATCACCAACATGTCACCTCCCACCAATGTTAGTCAGGTGCGTACATTCTTAGGCATGATTGCCTATGTGCGTAAATTTATCCTCAACTGCGGGGAACTTATTGTACCTCTCACTGAGCTCCTGAACACTAAACATAGCTTTCATTGGACCCCTGCCAGAGATCAAGCCTTTGAGACGTTGAAGCAAAGACTTACAACTAATCCTGTATTGCAATTTCTCAATCAGAACCACCAATACAAGCTCAAGACTGACACATCTGACAGGGCCATAGGGGGTGTGTTACAGGTAGAAACTGACAAAGGCGTCTTCCTCCCTGTGGTGTATGAGTCCAGGAAGCTCACTGACTCAGAACAATGTTACCCTATACACAACAAAGAGTTGGCGGCAATTATACACTGCATTGAGAAATGATGCTGTTACCTGGAAGGGGCGACCTTTCCTCCCTGCGTCCTGACAGACCACAAGTCACTTCAGTACTTCAACACGCAGTCCCACTTGATACAACATCAGGCAGGCTGGGTCAAACGCCTATCCCCCTACCAGTTGCGCATTGAGTACAAGCCTGGGAAAGAACTTGTCACAGCTGACGCTCTTTTGCGACTCTACGTAGCGTCCATCACTGGGGACAATGGTCTGGATCCAGATTGGCCCATGCTCTACCTCTGCCCTGAGGCAACTTGCTACAAGGGCCTTAACTTGGTAACCATCTCCAAGTTGAAGGACAACAGAAGTCAGTTCACCACCAATGCTGGTAATGTCTGCCGTTGGGCAGAGACAGGTGAGAAGACGCCCTACATTCCCACCACACAACGAGGTGACACAATATTGCACTACCACCAAACCCTGGGTCACATCAGAGGGCGTAACCTCTTTGAAATCATGAGACATAAGGGTTGGTGGCCACGTATGCACCAAGACATCTTGGATCTCCTCAAGACATGTGTGTTGTGTTAGAAGAACACGTCAAAGCCCGGAAAATTGAACACAAACAAATTGAGGGAGGGACAAAGCAACTCAAAGCCAGATACGCCGTAGGTGACCCCATCTACACTCTCAACCCCAATTTGGCCAAATTAGAATCCAACCATTTGAGGCCCTTCAAGATAGCTGCGGTCTATGACAACCACACCTATCAGCTCAAAGACGTCCAAGGAAAGACCAAAAAGCTTCACCACAATTGCTTGTGCCCCTGCCGCGCTGTCCCCACACAAAGGTTGTTTGTGCAAACCTTCCCAGATCTCACGCAAACTCTGATCCTGGTGTCTGAAAACAAACAGGGGGTAAGGGGGGTGTTGCAACCAAGTTCCCAGACTTGCCTGCCAACATATCTTACAATATACAGGGATACTCAATGAGTCGCCTCTTGACGTGTCTAATGACATGAACCAACCTTATGGCAATGTCAAACTGCAGGCACTTTCTCCTAATTAAGAGTGTCATCAATTTGACCTTCTGATCCTGCACAATTTATTCCTTGGCTCCAAACCCTACATGAAACATGCCATTATGCCACCTTCTTGTGGCCCGGAGGCTTTTCCCATATAGTATATTAATCACAGTATTCTATAATAAACAACAGCTTATTCTTATTATTTCTGTCCTTTCTATTGGACTGTTGTCTTCCCCAATTCAAATACTAAATACTTATTGGTTCAGTTGCAACAAAAGATTTAATTAATGGAGTAATTCAAATTCAAATCTGTATATCTTATTTTTAACTTGGATAGAAAAAATATGAAATTGTTTTTAAATAAATCTAAAAAACATTATCTGGCAGAGGTTTAAGGCTAAAGTTTCAAAAAATTGTAGCCAGGTGCTGTAACTGTGCTGTATTAGCAGAGTTAAAAGGGAAAATGATTGAAAGCTAGATATTTATTTTTATTGAGATATTCAAATTATGTAGTTAGAGTGAATTATCATAAGATGAACAAGATTATCAGATCCCAAGAGCTTCTGACTCTGATCCATTTAAACTATAGTCTAAGAGAAGTCCTTTATTTATTATTCAGACCAAGAATAATCACAGTGGGGAAAAAGGGAACTAGATTTTTTTATACCATTTGTATTGATCTTTGAGATTCTTCCAGATTATTTCTGAATGTCCTTGTCTCTCTATCTGGGGGATCATTCTAAGAGTTTGAAACATCAGCTGACTAATTCTAATTATATTTTTTTGGCCAGATTTGAACTTTGCGCTTTGCCTCAGTTGGTCATCTAAAAATATTTTGGCAGAATTTTCCTTGTCTGAGGCTTTTATTTGAGTGTAAGAACGCTTAAAAATGATCATGAGAAGCTGATATATGATTGGATTTACCCGCTCACTAATGGTTGCTTGTCTTGGTTTGAAATCCAATCTTGCAACCATTTTGGGACATGTTGACAGGGTTTTTGAACTTGGCTTTTTAAATGGCCATAACTTTTGATCTAAGGTACCTAGGAAGATCATCAAGGTGACTTTCTGACAGCAAGAGATAGCTTTATTAATTCAAGCTTTTAAAACGTGACTTTTCAAAGCTAACATGTCATGGCAGCCATGAAAAAGATCAGGACAATCAATCAGTTAGATTGGGCAGGAGGTGTGTGATCCTTGTAATGAGTGAAACACCAAATCAAGCTGTTTACCAAGTAGAGATTGTCACTGGTTCTTGTTGCTGGATCTAGTAATTTGAGTTGACTTTTGCATCTGGCTACAGGTTGTGGGAAAATTAGTTTGAGGGTCACAGAACCTCTTGTGCAGAACCTTGCCGGGGGTCAACTTTGTTGTTTTGACACAGAAAAATTCTTTCAGAACTGTAGCTCAATCTGATACAGATGTCAGCTCTTTTATGAAGCAGCCATTGTTTCAGATCCGTCCTTGCCTTGCTTGGTGAGGCAAGTGTCTTTTCTGAGTATCCTACTATCCTTGTGTTTTGCTGTCTGATGCAAGCCATACACCTTAGTGGTGATCATTACTCTTCCTAAAATAGTTTCTGAAGGTTGGTTCACTTATTTGGCTCAAAGTGCTGCAAGACATAAAATAAGAGGCCAACATATAATTCTAGGTGAGAGAGTGGTCATCAAAGCTCATATAACTTGGTGCTCTATTGTGAATGTTTCTTTAGACAGTGCTGTATTTCTTGACAGTGCCTATTATTCTGAGCTTCTTGAGCTTCCAGAAAATTTTTGTGCCAGTGTCTTTGAGCGCAAATTGCTTAATGAAGGCCCTTTTAAGAGATTTCAGCCCTTATTCTGGCTTGGCTTTAAACCATTCTCTGAAAAGTTTTACCAGCAATCCCTGTAACTCTGAGATATATCTATTGCTTGCCCAGAGTCTCTGGGGATAATCATCCTGTATGAATTTGGTTTGAGTGGTCTGGATCTATAAAATGAAGTTTTATCTGTACAGGCCAGCAAGCGTGCCTTTTTTAGCCAAGAGGGAGTGTTGAAAAGTTATGCCTGGTGCTTCAGGGTGTATGGTATTTTAGATGGGTTCAGAACTCTGTGTGTGCTGACAAAGTTAACCTGTTTACTGGGTAACTTAAAGATTTTGAAGATAGTGTATCCTGTGAGGGTGTCTTGTCTCTCGTTGTATCTTCTCTGGCTAATAGAAAATGTCATTTCTTGTTTTTTTTTCCTGAAGAAATTTTTTCTGTGAGATAAGTAGCTGTGGATGACCTACTTCTGCTACCAGGTCAAGTATATATTTCTGAAAAGTATATGAAACAAAATAAGAGAAAAATTAATAAGAGGATGCTACTTTATTTGATAAAAAGTTTTATATAGCTGACTGATAAGCCACACATGATACATATAGATCATGGATACTGTGTGGTTTGAAAGATGAAAAATCCTTGGAACTTGAGAGATTGATTCTGGTGTAATATGTTTATTTTTTAAGGCTATCTTCTACCTGACAATTGTTGCAGCTAAACTAATTATAGTTTAGTATTTAAAGGGGAAAAATAGCAGTCCAAAGAGAAAGAATATAGATTTGAGATAGTAAAATAGCTTTATTGGGAAATAAAAGTTGATATACACTAAGAAGCAGCCACAGAGCTACCAGGAGATGACATTGTGATAGGTTTCAAGCATGTTGTTAATGGAAAACAAATTATCAAGAGATCATTGTCTGAAATTGGCTCTGCTTTCAATTTAGAAATATTGCCCCATATTTTAACATTTGAGACAAGTGATATAATGTTGTTAGATACAGTATATGGGCAGCTTTTTGAGCACCCCCAGCATGTTGTGAGATACATTGACAGGTGAGGTGTCAATCTCAGTTACAACATAATTGAGTTGCTTTTTGGGGAAAATTATCTAAGAGAGAGCAATAAAAGATGTTGCATCACACATCTTCAAGCTTTAGTAGCAGAAAGTATAGAAGGCTTACCATGATTCTTTATAGTGTGCTCCAGAAGTTGAAAGTTACCAAAATGATGAGCTCTAGAAACATTGCAACCCTTTTATATAATAATTCAGGCTTTCTGTACTCATCTATAGAGTTTACAGCCAAAGGCTACATGGACAACTGAACTTCTATCAGCCAACAGAATAGAAAGGTTTGGGTATTTTAGCTTGGGTTGACATCTTGAGAACATATATTCAGGTTTGTTGCAGCACACGGTCTTTGCTCAAGGGCAAGTAGTTCCTTGAAGCTACTTTGATCACCTTATCTGATTCCTAAGCTGGTATTTTGAATTGTGGCATTGTGTCAGGGATCCAGCCAGTGAGGGATTCCTGGAAACTTGCAGGCAGACGGCCCGCAGGCCCAGCAGGGAGGGCCCATCACATGATTGGGGCTAACTTTACAATATAAGATAATGATTTTCCCAGGATTGCCCAAGGTCCGCTTGCAGGCACCATAGAATTAATCAGACCAGTAAGAGTGATATACATCACCCCAAATATCTGGGTGGAAGTAAATTCATTGGCAGCAACAGATTCTTGCGGGCGGTCAGGCCGCAGAGTGTGTGGTGGTGTCATTGGAACCAAATATGCGGGCAGGTAGTTGTACTTGTTGCAGAATAGCAGAGGGGGCCGGATAATCTTGGTGCCCTCTCTATAAAGGATCTCTGCTTCTCAGTTCTAGCCTTAGGGTTGTGGATTAGAATCTCCTCTAGGGTAAACTCCAAATACACAGGGTTGGGTGGGTACTCAGTGAAATGTACTAGGCCAAAAGAAACTCCTGGTAGACAATAAAGGTCAGGCGTCTGGTCTGCAGTTTCTTGGAGTAGGTGGGTGTGGGGTACAGAACCACAGGAGGTAGACTGTAAACGAAGTAGAACTAATAACAAGTATGATATAACCTGGTTGAACCAAAGGTTCATGTCACTTTATTGCAAGAATAACAATGGGCAACTTTCTGGCAGTCCAGGGTATAAGTATGCCCATCTGTCATGAGAAAACTTTTACAAATTTTTTTGGCCCGGGTGTTACCTTTTACCAGGTTTTTCCAGTCCTTGGTGGCATCCGTTGCAGGAGTTATTTAATTGGCTGGTTCAAACTGAGAATACTCAAGTTTTCTTGTTAGGTTGTGGGATTGGTCATCTCTGGGCAGCCCACATTTTATAAGAAGTTTCTTTGTTTCCCTTTCCGTGGTGGCCCAAGTTATTTCAGGGTCTATGGCTAGGCCCACCCACTGATTGGTTGAGTTAACAGGAACCTTCAATGTGGGGAGCATTAATGTAGGTGGTTTTGACTCATCAAGCCTTAGAGGATTTCCCAAAGTCAATCCCTGCTCTGGTTCAAGCCCAAAAATCTGCGGGCTGGCAGCCCGCAGGGTGTCAGGGTTCAAATCCTGTAGTTGAGGCTTTCCAGTAAGCATGGTCAATAGGAGTTTGTCACTCGTGACACATTGCCAAATTTAAGTCAAAAGCCAGATATTTAGATCTGACTGGGTTATGCGTCTTTTGTAACCATTTACCTTTAGATAATATTACAGAGTAGCTTTTTATGCTGAATTTTAATTGAGCTATTGATTTAAGGGGATGGACATTGTATCCAAGCTTGGGGTTCACATTGAAATCTGGTTCAGGGGTTTGATCAGCCTGCCTATTTGAAACGCAGCTTCGCAAATGCAAGAATATGGGACATTATTTTTCTTGTTATGCCTAGGCGCCAGATTGGTTATTTTATAACTTAATCACATTATTCATATTCAAATTATTCAGAAAGAGTAAAATACAATCAATCACAAATATTTAATTGATCTTGGGCTTGGGTGATTTTTTAAAGAATAATTCATTGATTTTATAATTGAAAATTGCAACTTATAGTACTACTGAAAATATCTTAAGTGCCACTACAAACCAAAAATATTTATGATGAGTTGCATGGGAGAGTAATAGCAGCCCCAAAGCTATAGATGCTATTACCCTATCTTTGGCTCATCATAAATATTCTTAGTTTGTTTCAGAAAAAAAGGTTGTTGTTTTTGAAAGACTGATAACTCTATTTAAAATACACCCTCTAGTAAGCTGTCCTACTTCATGAACTTGCCCCAATACACTACTATCATCTTCTGATATTTTTGTTTCTCTGGTATCATCACGTGATTTCAAATGATAATTTATCTCAGAATATTCTGAGAAGCTTTCAAATGTTAAAGGTGAAGTATATAACTTCCCATCTTTCATCAAATATGAAAGATTAATGCGCAGATTTTTAACTTCAAGCTCTCTTTTTATAGGCCTAAATTTCCTTTCATAAATATAAAAAATGCTTTTTGGGAAACAATTGAACCAGTTAAAGCTGAATTGTATAATTCTTTTCTTCTTTCTTCTTTCTTCTTTCTCACAAATATTTTTTAGATCATTAATGTTGTTAATATAAAGTACATTTTCTTTTTCCTTTAAATTTTTTGATATTACACCAAAGTGACCATCAACAATGCTTTTTCCATGGCATTCAACAAAATCAATTATATTTTATATAACCCTTAATATATTTAGGTGCCTCTTTAAATAAGTAATATAAAAATTCATATGATCTAAAATGATTTCCATTATCTGTCTGTACTTTTATATTTTTTATTTTTTAAAATCTATCTAATTTAAGAAGACTTATTAGACATTCATCTGAAAATAAAGAATCATGTGATAATATTTGAGACAAAAAATCATGATATTCATATTTAATTTTATTGTTTTCTTTAAAAACTAATGCAAACCCTAATAATGAGATTAGTTTTTTTGAATAAAAACAATTATTGGTCTCAATTGGACCACCTCCAACCTTTAAGTTTTCTTTATAATCTATAACTACAACACAAGACTCATCATCTAGTTCATTAATATCTTTTTTATATTCACAATTTTGATGAACATAAAAGTCTTGGTGCTGATTAATAGTCTTTAAGTCATTGTCTATAGATTCTGGTAATGGTAAGTTTTTACTTTCACATTCTTTCTTCTTTTTTCTAGTGAATTTTTTAAATTACAAATATTGCACATATCAGTTTGTTTTTTACTTTTTATTATATTTTTAGGGATTAATTTATAGTAAGTGGAAATTGAAACTGAAATGTCATTTTTTATTTTCATATATTTCTTTTTTGTTTTAAGTAGAGAGTATTTAATTTCAGTTGAGTAATTACTCATCTCTTTTTCTATATCTTTATAAATTTTTTCAGGCACTTTTTTTGTAAACTGGCTTGTTTCAAAAGAATTTTCCAGCAATTTTTTAATTATTTTTTTAGTTATTTCTTTTTTTAATGAATAGTTATTATTTTTTTGGCTTTTTTTGTTTAAGCTTACATTTTTATTTATTTTTCTTGAGTATTCAAACTCACTTTTGGTTATATTAAACCCCATATCATTAAGCTCTTTTAAAGAGTAACTGGAAGTAACCAGATATCACAAGGCTGGGAGATGTTTTTGGGGAGAAGATTTCATGAGATCCTTTAAGTTTTCAATGAACTCATTGCCTTTTTGATTTTGAATAGTTGGCAGTAACTGAGCTTTCCCAAATTTAGTTTGAGTAAGGAAGTGCTTGATGAAATTATCAAGATCATCACCAGCAATAAAGAGGAATGCCTTTTTTAACATTTCAATTCTCTCTCTTTTTGTTGAAGCTTCAAGGAAAAAAGTGTAGCATGGAAGAAGTAAATTTAACTGAGGACATGGTAGTATTTTGAATCTGTAATTAGGTCAGATCTCTGATGTGTGCCTTAATGATGGAGTAGTTATGATCAGAATGTGGTCTTTGAATGGGGTCTTTTGGATTAGAAGTTTTGTGGTACTTTAGCTCTTATATACCAAGCTAAATGACACCATTCTGAAAGAAATGGTGTGATAGCTTTTATTATAGTTTGAACTTGGATTTATGTTTGCAGAAATTAATTAAATACCCAGTTTTCATGCACAAGTAATATATGTGAAGCAGCTAAGCATTATTATTACATCATATCCTCTTTGTAATCAATGCAAATCAATTGAAATGATGTATTCAGTTAATTGTAACTCTTCCGCATATTTTCAAAATGATAAAATATTAAAGAATTCCATTTAAAGAATGCTCAATTTGAGGTTCGAAGCTCACTTGAACCTTAAAATCAATCTAAACAGTGATAAAAACATCCTAACTTCAAACTATTCTAAAATCCTAGAGAATTGAGCTTTTTAAATAAAATAAAATGCGAAAATAAAGCTCTCAATCTTATCTTTAATTTTGTCAAATAAAAAGCATCTGTTGTGTATTCAAAAAAGAGTATTTATTAGCTTTGAAGTGATCTACTTTATATCATTAGATATAATCATATAATAAAATCTGGATTATGCTCTTTTAAATTACTTTTGCTTTAATATTGAGCATAGTATACATATTAAATTTTTACATTAAAAGAAAGATAAGATTCTTAGCTTCATTTTGATAGTTTACAGTGTGAAAAAATATTAATTTTTCATTGAGTTATTAATGTTTTAAATAAAAATTGTGTAATTGGTTACTTTTTCAAAATTGAACTGTGTTATTCTGCGACTTGAGCAGCATGTGCATTAGAAAATGGCCTAATCCCTAAAATAATGACCCATATGTGGGTTTCAAATTCAGGTTAGCTTTCGTCATAAGTCGGGCTCAAGTTTTTCTTGGCCTCATCATCCAAATAGACTATTTTTGAAAGCCTGTTCAGAGAGTTCCAGCAAATGTCCTTTAGAAGAATGTATGCTAATCTGTTCAATATAGCTCGGGTACGGCTATGTACTTCAGTAGGCTTGAAACTTCGCCTTCACGCCACTGAATTTCTACACTCGGGAAGGGTCTATTCAACAAAAGAGCCCGGATTGAAAGAAAAAGTACTCGGGGTCTCAAATCGGCAATATAGAAATATACTGACTGCCAGCGGTACTTTTGGGGTAGGGTTTGCTCTATTTTATTTTCTTTCCCCCCTCTTCGATGATGATCGCCTGAATCCCGAGGATTTTATTAAAGTTAAATTAGTGTCAAAAAAGCAATTGACTCCTGAGACAACGCTGTATAGGTTTCAATATTCCGATAGCTCTTCCCTTGCCCAAGAGTCCAACTTCCCTGTCATATCTCATGTGCACGTGAAGGATCATACTATGCAGATTATGAGACCTTATACAACTATCCCGGTCATGTCTGAAACCCTGGTGGATGAAAAGGACATTACTGGGCTGACAAACAGATCCCCAACTATTGATCTAGCAGTCAAGAAATATCCTCAAGGCCCAATGTCAAACTTTTTATCCCAAATCGCTATCGGTGGGGAAATCGAGATGCGTGGACCTTACCAAACATGGAGTTACATACCCAACCAATATAGACTACTCACCATGATCGCAGCTGGAACGGGTATAGCACCATTTTATCAGCTTGTCCATTCGGCTTTACAAGAAAAGGCGTCTTCTAAAGACAAGACTAGGTTCAGCTTAATCTACTACAGCCACGACCCCGAGAATATAATTTTCAAAGATGAACTTTTGGAACTTCAGAAAAGGTTCCCAGAGCGATTGAATATCGTCTTTTCGCTTACCGGAACTGATGATTTGACCATACAGCAGGAAGGGTTCGCTAAAGGGAGGGTCAGCTACTCACAGCTGGCCGAGCTGCTCAAGAGGGATAGATTCAACCCTTTAGATTCCAAAGTTTTGGTTTGTGGGCCTGACGGGTAAGCCTCATTTCTAACATGTCTTTCATCCACGATGAAAATATTTGTGGGATTTTTATATAATCCAATCAATCTTTTGTCTAGTGCGAGAGCATAACTCATTGCGCTTTAGTAACTTTACTTACATCGACTTCTTGTAATGATGGATGATTTTCTATACGCTTAGCTTTAAGCTAGAAATATGTTTAGATGGTTTATAATCAATACATAATGGTCTTTCTAAAGCCTGCTATGAATATATCGATTAAAGATTAGCGCTTGGCTCTTAGTTAAAGTTATTTTATAGCAATGTATGGGTTTGAAGGGTTCTTTTCCAAGAGCAGACCAACTTGCATTCTATTTTAAAGCTTTCGTGTATGTTTGATAATGGCTGGCCTGGATATGCACCTAGGGAATTAGGCTTATCCGATGCTTACCTAATGCTGGGGGGCTCACGAAATTAATAAACTGATTATTTAATTTTTACGTGCCAGTTTTTTCAGCCATCATGTCACGGCAGCCTCATTTTTTGTTTCGTAAACCTTGATGTAAATCAATACCTGCTAGTACATTTTAAACGAACCAGAATATATTCAAAGACAAAAGTCTCAAGTTACTTTTTCAAGTTACTTTTTCAGCATGACTTGATAGCTAACCATGAAGGGGTTTCAAATGCCACTTGATTCAATCTAACTCACCCCACATAGTTTCCTACGAAATGTTTGCGGCCAGAAGGCACCCGACGATAGCCAAGGTCCGGTCACGGCGATCCTCGGGCACATGGGTCTTGACGCTGCCTCGGTTTTCAAATTATAAGAGATACATCGACAGACCCACCACATCCCCCAATCTAAATCTTGCAGGCTATACATTTCAGTAGCTAGCCGAAACCCATAGCTTTCTATCTTCTCGTATGCGACTTTAGTTCCATCACCTTGCCTTTGTAGCCTGCTATCAGCCAAGGTATACCAACTCCCGTGAAATTCCTTTTAATCAAGTTACGATCCCATCTTATTATATTTTCTAAAGTAAACCCACTAGCTCTTTTAGTTGGTAGTGGATCTACATTTGTGCATATGTTTAAGGTCTATACATTTAAAGCCAATATATTAAGACCAAGCTACACCACTTAATACAAGTTAGGTATAAACCATTGAACATATTAATCTCAACCCCTAAATTCTATCAAGCCGCAATGTTTTTTTAAATCTAAGCCCCTCCTTCAAACTGCGCCAACGTAGATATATTTCACCAAGAGGGCTTGACTATAAACGTATAACCCCAACTTGATCCCTGGCGCTAAAGCCAAAGTAAGCCTTTTGTCTGCCAAATCCAATCCCGGATCAGGAATCGGGTACCTCGCCTGCAAGCTTCCGAGCGGTGCTTCTATTAAGATAAAGCGCCATACCACTTTACAGAAGCCTTCCATAAACCATCCCTGCTTCCATTGTCAACGCAGTAGCTACCGCCAACAGAAATTTAGATTGAAGGCAACGGCAAGGATACAACTATTTGAATCAAGGATCAAAACAAGAAAGTTCCATTGTACCTGGGCATGGGGAACAGTTACAGGAGAATAGAAGTAAAACTAAGAAGAGATGTTGTTTATCATAAAAACAGGTATTATATCATTAAAGAAAACTGCCATAGTGTGGTGTTTAGTGATAGGGGTGACTCAAGTGAGATCTCAGAGTCAAGTTGATCTTACCAGAGCTGCACGAGTGAAGGTACTCTGGATGGCATTATGTGCCATCAGAGGAAGCACCAATGCTGCTGGTACCCATTTCAGGTCTCAGGGTGAATTGGGCCCTGATCCAATCCCAGGCCAGGAATTCCCAGCATACCACCTTCCCTTAGCCTGGCCCATTCTTCCCACACTATCCTTCTTACCAATGCCTTCCAAAGGTAGGCTATCTGATACTTGAGCTTCAACTGGTCCAGTTATCTGATAGTAGCAGGGAGTATACCTTCTCTTTGAAAATCTCAGCCTTACAGGGCCACAGCCAGGCACCATGAAGGAATCTGTTCTTACATCAGCCATCTAGCCCCTGGCCCTGTACATGTGGTTTGGATCAACCTGCAATATCTTGCCAGATCCCACTTACTCATGGCAAAGGATAGATTTTCTGGGGTTGAAAAGCAAGCTTACCTTCAACCTTTGTTGCAACTGAACCAGCTATAGCTCTGTATCCAGGGTGGGGAAGACAACAGGCCATATAAAAGGAGCCAGGAATAGGACATAGCTTCATCTGGGAAGTGGTGGCAGATATACCAGAAGGGGGCACCACTAATCCATCATGGGGGTGGCGCTGGGGCAAGATCCAAGTATGGTGGGGGCAGCAAATATCCAATCAAGGGATCCACGCTCAGGACCGGCTACATGCCAAATTAGGCAATAGTGCCCATATTTTGACACTGGTGGCAGGATACCCAACATGTTAGATATATCCTAAGAGAGCTCTATGACCGCCCCCTGTGTATTGCAAGATATTTTGCTGGGCAAAGAGTCAATCTCAGTTGCAACCCCCCTGCCACCTGTCTGTTGTCCAGGGCCAGGATCAAAGTCTGCAAAGGATCTGAAAAGCTGTGTGCAAGCCCTTTCTGGGCAGGTGTGGTGTGGCCAAGGTGCAATCAGTTACGATAAAGCTTCTTGGTACTGCCTTGGGCATCTCCAAGCCGGTAGGTGCGATTGCTGTAGGTGGCTGAAACCTTGAAGGGCCCAAAATGGCTGGGCCCAAGTTCCGCAGAGTTGGGGTTGAGGGTATATATGGGATCACCTGCAGCGTAGCAGGCTTCAAGGTGCCTGTTGCCCCCTTGACCCGTTCCTGATCCAGGTTGCATGCCTCAGCGCGCCATTGTGCTAGCAAGGGAGTGGCTGTGAGGGGGGGTTGGCCAGAACGGTTGATCTTAATTTGCCCTGGTCCATTTCTTTCACGCCATCATGGCTGCCAAAGGCTAGCGTGCTGGGGCTGATCCCAGTGCTGTGATTGATCCTAGCTTGCAGGATGGCTAACACAGTTGGCAGATGCTTGGTCCAGGGGGTGGTTGGATGCTCCTGGGGCAGCTCAGCAACTAGCTGGACCAGCAGACAGTTCAGTTGCTTTACTTGTACATTGGCTTGTGAGCAGTATGGTGTGATAACAATCCCTTCTGGGGCATTCTTCACACAATATGCTTTCATGAAATTGCCC
>QTSX02002555.1:0-24210 GCA_014839935.2 Entomophthora muscae | reverse complement strand
TTGGAAACCACCTTCCTTCTATATTTTGTGACCTTCTCAAAAAGCTGCAGACAAATCCGCAGATTGTTTTACGACTTTGAAATCACACAATTTCTACAGCCATCCCAACCCTAATCCTGATAAACAGACATGTGAAAGCTGCTTGGCCAATCAAATCAAGGCGTGGTTTAGATCATCGTGGGACGGAATCGAAAGGTTTATCTCGATGTTTAGAAGAGCAACGGCGGATAAAATTCCCCCGTAATTTCAATCAATGCTACAAACCATGTGCAGGGGATGGGAGTGATTTGTGGAATGGGGATCGTCTTTAATGGGCTCATTAAAGGAAATATGAATTGCTGATTGGTTGCGGAAATGGAGGCATAACCCTTAGACTACAGATTTGCCACATATTAGGACACTTCAATTGGCACGCGACCAGTTAATCTCTCCCATCGTAGCAATCACAATTTGTTCCCCTGAATCTGAATCACGCCAAAATAGATCTTAAACCAATTCAAATACAAATCCAGGGGTTTGAACAGATAATCTTAGCAATCCTAAATTAAAAAAACTCATCCACATGACATACAGCGTGAGTTCTGATTGACTTCACAATATTGCCCATTACTTTGGTACTCTTGTTGAAATGAGATAAAAAGACACATCCAAAGGGCAATTCTTAACAATGCATCAAATTACTCATGACAAGCCAGACGCCTTGGACTACAATGCTGACACAAAAACACTTGTCTGGCCCCACGAAGAGCTGAAAATGCAAGACATCAAACATACAAGTATCAATACAAGTATCATAACACTTGACCTGTGGTTAAACAATAGCCCAAATATCCTCAACCAATTAGCTACTAACCTCCCAAACTTGAACACTGTCATCCTTCGTGGCACTCTTAACCCCGAGTCCTTTAATGGAATTCGAGATGTCACTTCCAAGCTGACTTGCTTACAATTTTCTTACGCCAAGGGAAGCCGCTTACTCCACTGCCTAAGAGCCATACATGCCCCCCACCTCAAAACCCTTACTATCGCTGGTCATCCAGGAAGGGACATGGTTGACTTGGACAATGTGAAGGCCATATTCTCACATCTGGATTACGTCATCCTCCGTCCCAATCCAGGAGAATCTCAAATCCAAAAGTTTTGCTTTGACGTCAAGCGAGCAGCCATCCATTGCGCCAAAATAGCTCACAACTCGCATTCCGTCAAACTCGATTTCGGCCCTACCCCCACTCCGCTCCTCACGCCCCATGCCCTCTCCCCCCATCCCCCGCTCTCGGTTCAGTTTCGGACCCTCGGCTTGAGGTTCCCTGACGATGGCGTGGATACAAATTTCCCCTCAAAGGTAGTGAATCACTCTACAACCATACAGGCAACATGCTCTGCCTGATCCTACCAAATAAGACTAAAGGTAACTAGCCTTAAGCACACTAATTCTACATAAAGCTTATTTAAACCCTAAAAAGCTCCTACTTTATTTCTATCTGCCATCTTATTATTAAAATGATTTGTTTGACTAAAGCTAATACAGGCTTTTTTCTTCATTGCAATAGGGCTGCACTTTTAGTATCAGTTCTCACCACACAACCCTTTAGCAAGCTGTATAACTAAGAACCTTCTAGAATGCTTCAATTTTGAAACCTCCCCATGATCATCTAAAATATCAATCCCAACCATCCAACTTGTACAACTTCTATTACATCTTAGACAGGATCTGTATTGGATAGATGGTGCCACAATGAGGTTAGGGCTGCCTTGGACCAACTACAATTTGATCCTGAATCGAGATGGCAAATTGGATCCTTTCCAAAGCTGTAGATTCCTCCAACCTGGGGAATAAAACTTTCCCAGAAAGGTTCCAGAGGGGTAGCCTATCATGTCTCTGGAAAAGAGGGCCCCTCTGCTTGGTTTCCAGTGAGAAATCTACATGTGAAACTAAGAGGGTGTATCAAAAATAACTTTGAATTGATAGCCTTAGTTACCCTGGACCAGCCAGTATAGGTTGATGGTCCAGATAGTAGGCTCTGTCAGGGTTCTATATTTCTCTGCCTGATTGTTTCAGGATAAACATAGTAGCATACCATATCTGTTAAGAATGATAGCCTTTTTGATGTTATTGTCCACAATTGAAATAGGCAAGTAAGAATACGCTTTATTCATAATCACAAGAGGAGCTCCTAAAACCTCTGGTTGTACAAATATATATTTGTCTGGATGTCTCTTTTCTCAGTTTATATGCAACTATTAGCCTTTTCAATTCCTCAGTGTTTATCTATTGCCAATTATATACTTCCCAGAAGTATATAATACAAATAAAGGAAGAAAGATCTATAAGAGAACAATAAATATATTGAAATATAAGGAGAGCTGTCTATAGCTATTGTCATGGCATATAGTATTCATATCAATCATGGATTTAAAGGATGGAGAACCCTCTAAAAATCACAGACCTAACCCTAGTATCATATCCAGATCCAGCCCAGGAGCCACCTTAATCCCAACTGTCAGGTCATTTCTCCAGGAATTGATTTCCTAGGGGGAGTCATCAAATATGCTGCAACATCTCTCCAAAGTATTGAAAGCCAGAGCCCTGGAAAACTTTTTGAGTTTATTCAGGATTCAAGATGGGTACTGATCTAATTCAGCCTTGGATACCAGAAGTTATTAATCTCTCTGGGCTTGTCTTACTCTGTATAGGCAGAGTTGTCATGACGCTGTTGCAGCTGAAATCAACATCCCAGTTGCCAAATAGAATCTCACAATACATATGGGGTTCTTGAGCTGCCACCCCAAGATGGATATAATAGTATAGCCCCTTCTAATTCTCTTGATGGGACAGTATCATATTTTTCTTATAAGGAGCAAACTTAATTACAATAAAGATCTATCAAATAATCTCATCTAACACCAATTCACACCTTATCTAGATCCTGTCAAAACAGCAGGCTCAACCCACCAGCAAGGTTCCGAGTAAGCGAGTTCGTGACCCGCAACCCAATTATCTATTCACCTGAAGCCAAGTTAGGAAGACAACTTGAATTACCAAATACATTAACATGAACAGAAGCTGATCCTTCCCGGTGGGTAACTCATTTTGGCGCTTGACTCATTATCAGGATCAAGCCATCCCCTTCACCATCCAACCGTGTGATCAGCACAATCATGTTCCTGTTATCATTGATTCACAATAACTATATAATTACTATCTCTTAATAAAGATTATTATCTAGTTTTCTAAATATTTTTTCCCTTATAACTCTGCAAAAACAGCACAGTTACAACATTGGTAGCAGAAGTAGGTTTTCCATCCTACTTTATTTCCCAAAATTTTGCCTATTGCCCGTACCTGTTGCAGTCAACAAATTCTCAATATAATTATGTCTGGCCTCCCGCTAGACTGGACTCCATACACACCTGGTACGGAAATTCCTAATGGCTTTGTACTGTACCAAAACACGGTGATCCTGCTCTCCACCTTCAATGCCATGTCTGCACAAGGATTCTTCCAGGCTACCCCCGCTATGCCTCGTCTAACTGATGAAAGCACCATGCCGGCCTACATAGCCCAAAGACTTCAAAGCGCTGCCCTGGAACCTTTTGCAGGAGCCAATGACAATGACACTGCAGCCTGGATTCAATCTGCCCAAAGCAAGCTAGCGCAGATGGAATGCCCACAGAGATTCTGAATTGCAGACATCTCTATTCAACTGACTCACGACTCTGGCACATGGTGCAACAAGTGGCATGAAGAACATGCTGAGAAGAATTGAGACACCTTCAAACAGGAACTTCTGGCAAGATTTGTGCTGAAGGACACCACACTCATGATCATTCATCAAGTGAAGAACTTGACCCAGACTGGCACTGTAAATGAGCTTACCCACGCTTACAAGGAACTCCAACTGCGCGCCCCCTCCAACATGGCCTTTGACACTCCAGCCACCCACCTCATGTACTATGACACACTCAAGTTGCACATAATGAGACACGTGAATCTGGATCAAGTAACCAACCTGCAAAGCCTATACCGCAAGGCAGAGAAAGCAGAAAAAACATCCAACGCTCTACACAAGGCACAAACAGAAAAGAGAGAACAACCTAAGGACTCTCACCCAGCTGGGCGTTCCAACAGACTGCCCCCTGGGAACAACAATGGTAGTGCAAACCACAAACCTGCAGGTTCAAATAGACACAGGAACGGGAACAACGGCCAGACAACCTGTACTCATTTTTGTGTCACTGCCACTCAAGACAATCAAGATGAGGGAAAAGCCCGGGGAGAGCATTAGCGAGCCAAGCTCTCCCCAGACAATTCCTGACTCGCCCAACAATAAATACCAGCCTGAGGATGTGGATCAATGTCCAATGATTCAAGTACCCTCAGAAGACCCGGTACTGTACACCATCACCAGACACCCAAATAAACTGATGTCTTACCCTTTCTGTTTTCACAGTTACACAGGCTCAGCACTCCTGGACTCAGGTGCAGATTAAACCCTAGTTAACAGCAGCTTTGTGGACAAATTCAAGTTAGCCACTAATTATTTGCGGATTAAAAACGTGGTCTTGGATGATGAACATCACATTGCCATAACAAGGAAAGCCACCCTCTTCTCTGTCATGCTTGAGAACCTGCATTCCATCATTTAAGGCCCTATCATTGACTTTTCAAAGTTTGACATTGTACTGGGTTTGGATTGGTTACAAAAGAACAATCCTCATGTAGACTGGGCGACCTCAGTATTGACCATCAAGAGTGAAGGTGTCAACCACCAGATCTACCCTGACTCAGTGGATCAACTCCTATGCAACCATGTCTTTGTACGTATCACAGAAACCCTGGACAAAAAGGAAAACCTAAAGGCAATTGACTGGGACTCCTGCCAGTACAAGAGCATTCACTTCACAGATCACCAGGACACCACCACACCTCAGGATTGTGAAACTGTAGCTTGACACCCAGAAATCTTCAAGGAGGCTCTACCTGGGTTGCCACCAGAGAAACATATCTAACACTCCATCCAACTCAAAGGAGCAGTACCTAAGGCGTGACCTATCTATTGCCTCACCCCAAACGAGGACAACACCCTGTATGCTTACCTCAAAGAGGCATTGGAGAAAGGACTTATCTGCCCCTCACAGTCCCCTTTTGGTGCTGCTGTATTCTTTGTAGCAAAGAAAGATGGTACCCTACGCTTAGTCACAGACTACCAAGCCCTAAACAAAGTTATCATCAAGACTTGTCACCCACTACCACTCATCAATGACCTCTTTGATGCCTTGGGTGGCGCTACAGTCTTCTCCAAGATTGATCTGACTGCAGGCTATAACCAGATCCATATCAAGGAAGAAGACATTCCCAAAACAGTCTTCTGCACTAAATCTGGCTCATACAAGTGTGTGGTACTCAACTTTAGAATGACAAACGCCCCGTCAACCTTTGTGACCTTCATTAACATGGTGTTTGCCCCCACATTGGCAAGTATGCCCTGGTGTACCTATACAACATCATTGTCTACAGCCTCTCAGTGAAACAGCATCACAAGGACCTAGAGGTAGTCTTTGCCACCCTAGCGCAACATAAGCTGCTAGCCAAAACCTCCAAGTTCCAGTTTTTTTGCAAACAACTACCCTTCCTGGGACACATAGTTTCAAAAGACGGCATTAAATCTGAGAGCCAGAAGATCCAGGATATTTGCAAAATGCCACCGCCAAAGGGCAAGTCAAAACTCCACACATTCTTGGGGATGGTTGCCTATGTACAACAATTCATATCTGACTGTGGCGTTCTAACTGCACCTCTGTCTGCCATTACTGGCGCCAAATCTAAGTTTGTATGGACCCCCCAATGTGACCTTTGCTTCAGACGTCTTAAAGAGAAACTCACAACAGCAATCATACTTCAATATCCCAAACATGATGGGGAATATCAAATGGAGACAGACGCTTCTGACGCATCTATTAGAGGGGTACTACAAATCAAAAACAATGATGGTGATTTCCTATCCGTGGCCTATGAATCACGCAAGTTGACAGATGATGAGTGCTGGTACCCCATAAATGACAAAGAACTGTTGGCAACTGCACTGCCTAGTCAAATGGTGTTGCTAACTAGAACAGCAAGAAGAATTCACAGCCTTGACAGACCACAAATCACTCATCTACTTCAAAACCCAAGCAAACCTATTCCACAGACAAGCCCAATGGATGGAGCTTCTAGAAAGGTTCAACATGCTCATACAGTATAAGCTGGGCCCAGAGCTGGCCATGGCTGATGCACTGTCACAACTATACGCCAGAGCCACAAGGGGCAAGAATGGGCTCAACCCAGACTGGCCTCTCCTGGTGTTGCATACAAAAGATGAATGATTCTCCCCAGTACTACAGATATAACAAGGGAAACCGTCATCAAAAATAAGCACCTATTTGCCGACATCTATGGAACCCTATACCAAAAAAATTCCAAAGGGACAACCATCCCATACATTCCCACACATCAGAGAGATGATACCACTTGCGTTATCACAGAGACCTGGGCCACACAAAGAGTTGTAACCTTTAAAAATTCCTAAAACACAAGGCCTGGTGGCTGGCCTTGTATCAAGACGTTCAAGAAGTCTTGGACCAGTGCAAAGTGTGTGAAAAATTTTCAAGGAGTGAGACCCCGCCTAAATCAGTACTACCTATCTGCACACAACTACCATCTAAAGTGTGGGCCCTGGATATTGTGGGGCCTATGCCCGGGAAACATAATGACAAAAAGTACATCATTACCGCCATCAACTTTGCCACACAGTGACCAATAGCCCAAGCAGTTAAAACACATACCAGCAATGAAATACAACGCTTAATAGGGAAAAAATCATCAGCAAGTTTGGAAAGCCAGAACTCCTGATAACTGACAGAGGCAAAGAATTGACCTCTGAAGATACCAACATATACCTCACCAAAAATGGGGTCCAGCACACGGTTTACACCTTACCATCCTCAGGCTAATGAACGTGTGAAGCGGCTGAATGGCAGCCTTGTGCAAGCCTTGGCCAAACTCACTGCCGGTAGACCTGAGGACTGGTACAAGCAGTTACCAACTGCATTACTTGTATGCCAGACCCGTGTGAACAGATTCACTGGCAAAAGCCCCTTTGAGCTAGTTTATGTAACACAACCCAATATCATCCAGGCACTATCTGGACCTAAGCTGGAGATGCCAGACAAGGTTCCTCCTCACTCAGATCCCCAGGCCATACAGGCCAATAGCAACCAACCTGAAAAAGAAGAAAAGCGTCTACAAATGACTTTTGCCCCCATCAAAGACTGTAAGGTCTCATAGTTTGGGGAAGGTGGTTATAGACTAAAGCTTTAATAATGTTGATATTTATGTTGGTCAAATATAAAAAGGTAGGTAAAGTTTGTAGTAACAACAGGACTAGGGCTCCTAGAAGCTTATAAGATGTAAAATAAGGACTGAGGCAGTTGATTAATCCTAAGAAAATAAAATAGAACCCAGTCTTAATGACTGAGGATTTGATCAAAAAGTCAATTTCTAAGTCAGGGAATTGCTCACCACTAGTTGGAGGGTTAAAACTATCAATAATCAGATTGTGTGTATTATTATAGAAACTACCTAACTGGTGAAATAGAAAGTCAAAAGGAATCATAAGATTGAAGAAGGAAAAGAAATAAGTTAACTAAATTAAAAGGAAAACACAAGCCACAAAACCTAACAAGTACCTTTTTTGGGGTGCAAGTCAAACAATCTCAACTTACTGTTGAGATTGAAAAACCAAGCCTTTTATTTACTTGGTATTTGAGGTGCAGAATTGAGGTGAGAAACTTTAACCAAAATTGGTTATAAAAATGATGGAAGAAAACAACTGCAGAAACACATGTTTCTTATGGTTTAAACTTAAAAAGTTAGAACCTGGCGTAAAGGAGACAACAGAAGGGCATTGGTGCTTGGCAGGAGGTCAGAGCAAAAGCAAAAATCAGAAGAGCGGGAAAAACCTGGTCCAAGGATGCTGGCGTAAGCGGGAAAGCAAGAAAAAGGTATTAAGGTTTTGGATTGAATTATTATTACTAACAACTTAGATCTGCAGTTTGAAACTCGGCCAGAACAAAAACAAGGTAAGCTTCAAATTTAATACTAACCGTAAAGAATAGAAAGAATGTTGCCAATCAAGGGAGAATCAAAATAAGGGATCTTTCTGAAAAAAATGAGCCAATCATAACCCAATTCTTCAAAAGTAAAGTAATGGAGTCCAAGGAAAAATCTAGCAGCAAAAATAGAAAGGAGAATCCTGACAAAGACAGACACAAGGTTGGTGATGAAGTCTGGGTCATGAATACCAACAAGAGTAAACTACAGCCAGATAAAGTTGGCCCTGCTATCATCCTAAAGGTAAACAAAAACAACACTTACCTTGTGTAAGGGCTCAGGAAATGTAAACAGGACAAAATTCTCCACCATGATTGCCTCAGACCCTGCAAGGCAAGACAAAAGCAACAAGAGACTGTGTTACCCGCCACCAAACAGCAACTAGTCCAGTATGGCACCTGCGCTCCTGACAACCTCCCTGACAACCTGCCCCCAGAGGAGGCTGACCCTCAGCCAGGGGTGTGTGTCAAAACAGCAGGCTTGACCCGCCAGCAAGGTTCTGAGTAAGCGGGTTTGTGACCTGCAACCTGATTATCCATTCACCCAAAGCCAAGTTAGGAATACAACTCAAATTACCAAATACAATAACATGAACAGAAGCTGATCCTTCCCAGTGGGTAACTTGTTTTGGCGCTTGACTCATTACAAGGATCAAGCCAGCCCCTTCACCATCCAACTGTGTGATCAGCACAATCATGTTCCTGTTATCCTTGATTCACAATAACTATATACTTACTATCTCTCAATAAATATTATTATCTAGTTTTCTAAATATTTTTTCCCTTTTAACTCTTCTAAAACAGCACAGTTATGACAATTCCATCACATGTGCTACCCTGTAAAGTTACTTCTCCCTTTAGCCCTGGACAGGTCTGTTTTCCTTAGCTGAACCAAAAAGACCCCTCAAAATTCTGTGAGACCCCTGGATGCATTGGAAGATTTGGCTCATATAATTTACTAGAGATTTACTTTCAGGAACCCACTGCTTGGAAACATACCACCAAGATGGTGTATAGCTGTGGAGGGATTCAACCTGGTAACCAATGTGCCAATGGGGACAGAGACCATCCCCATGTGAAATATCTCACCAAGTAAGCAATATCTCCCTAAGAGGGGATTAAACCTACCCAGGGAGGAGTAAGCTCCCAGCTAGCTTAGAAGCAAGGTAAATTTCATGGCCAGGTTTAGTATCAGGCTCATCAGCAAACAGGGACAAAGGGCGGGCATGGAACGCCCAGTACACAACTGGGGCAACCCTAAACATGTAGTTCACAGCAGAGCCCCAGGGTCGCCAAGCACCTATATGAGGAATCACTTGTTCAGTTAAACCCAATAGGGCAACAGACAAACCCAAGCTTACTATAATTTTATGAGGAATAGGGGGAATTCTCATTAGACTTGCTCATCTGGTCAATGGGCTGGCCAGCACAGAGGAAACAGTGGCGCAAGATAGGAAGGCAGGCAGGGTCTACAATTTGGTCAAGAACCCTGGAATGAGGAGGATTAACTGGTTCTGTCTGGGAAAGGGCTAGTGTATCTTGCCTGACGCTCCTTGGGACCAGTTGGGTTAGTGGTTTTTCTCTGCGGGAGGAAAATAGCAAGGTTAAAGTGGTAAAAGTATAATAAAGTCCTGCAACCTTCCAATTGTTAAATGGCATAAACTGCAATTGTTTATTAGGGAAATATGTCAACAAGGGAAGGGTTGTCAGTTTTTGCAGCTATATCCTGCTAGAAAACTGCAATTTTACTTACTGTCAACTCCTTATTGGCTGTTAGAGGGTTATTCTTAAGCCAGGTTCCATAGGTAGGCTCTGATTTGTCAGTTGAGAGGATTCTTTCACTATTCTTGTCCTGGGGAAGCTGGCAGGAGATTTTGGGGTCATGTGGCAGCCCGAGTCTTAATCCTTTGGTATCAGAGAGGGTGGGTCAATTAAAAACCTTCTTGCTTAGCATTAGAACGGCTTCCAATCAGCACCAGGCTTGGCTTTTACCAGGTTTTGATTCTCCACTTGGCATTAAGATTTTTTTGGCCAATTAATGAGATCAATGATGCAATTGATCCTCCCTGTGATTGCACAATAGAAGGCAGCAAACCTATGTAACATAGGGATTTGTCTAGCCCATTATGGTCCCTGACATCATCTCCCATCATAGTTGAGTTTTTACAGATCAACTCTGGATGCCTGGTCTTGTACGTTGTCAAGAGGGCACTAGCATTGGCAAGGTTATTGTCAGGTTCCCAGGTATTCTCTTTGGGAAGGTAGCCTTTCCATTTGATCAAGTAATGTAGTTGTCAATATTTCATCTTATGGTCTAGAATCTGTTCAACCTCATGCTCTAGAAAGCTTTCTATTTTGAGCAGGGGAGGGGCAGTGCAAACAACTTGATATGAGTGTGAGGTACCTTTCTTCTTAGAAAATAGTGATTGGTGAAAGACATCATGGATCTTCCAGTTAGACGGGAGCTCTAACCTTTAAGCTACTTCTCCCATGCGTTGCAAAACTTTGTATGGTCCTGTTTTCCTAGGGCTGAGGCTTTCACATGGTGCTGTAGTCTTGATATTCCTGACGCTGAGTTAAACCATGTTCCCAACTTCTATGGGTGGTCCAGTGCTTCTTCTCTTGTCAGCAAAAATCCTTGTAGGTCTGTACAACTTGTTTCAGGTTTTGAGCACACTATTCTTGGGTGGTATGAATGGCAGCCACCCAATCTTGTCCTTCAGGGTTGCTGACTGCTTCTGAAGGAAGGTGGTCCCAAGTAGGTTAAAATCCATATTTGGCCTTGAATAATGACATTCCTGTAGAAATATGGTCTTGGTTATTGTATGCAAATTGTGCCATGGGTAAGTGTTCAGCCCAATTGTCTTGCTGCACGTTAACGTAGCATCAGAGGTACTGTTCTAATACTTGTTTAGCTCTTTCAGTTTGCCCATTAATTTGGGGGTGGTATGCCGTGGATAGTGATCTCTTGATTCCCAGATCTTGTAGGATTTGGGCCCAGAACTTGAACGTAAACTGGGGGCCATAATTGGAGATAACTTCCTTGGGTAAGCCGTGATTCATGAAAATGTGGTCCCTAAAGAGAATGGCAGTCTCTTTGGCTGTCAAATGAGTGGTAGTAGGCATGAAGTAACCCATCTTGATTAATCTATCAACAATCACAAGGATAGTGTTGTAGCCTTTTGACTCTGGGAGCTCTACTATATAGTCCATGGATACTGACTTCCAAGGGCCTTCCAAAATTTGGAGGGGTTGGAGCAAGCCTTCAGGTTTTTCTCACTTGGGTTTGGAGCAGCCACATGTTTTGCAACCACTTATGTATGTCTCTATCTCCAGCTTCCTTCTTGGCCACATGTATACTCTTTGGATACCCTTCAAGGCTTTGGTGCAGCCTGGGTGTCCCGCCATGGGGAAGTTGTGGTACTCTTTCAGAATCTTCAATCTCAGTGAACCTTCAGGTATGTAGATTTGTCCATTTAGTTTTAGGAATTTTCTGTGTAGTGAGTAACCTGCTCTGTAGTACTTGCTGTCAATGCTCTCAGCTAAGTCTTCCATGATAGTAATGCAGTGCTTTTCCAGGGTCTGAGCATGTTAGATTTCTTCTTTCTTGCTTGAAATTCCTAAGAATAGAAGAATGGGTTCTAGCATCTTGGGTGACAGTAGGGACTTGGTGTTGAAATCTTTTATCTCTTTAGCGCTTGAGAAGAAGTTGGCTCTTCTGCTCAGTGCATCTAGAACAATGTTTATCTTTCCTGGTTTGTAGTTAATCTTTAGGTTGTAGTTGGCTAGGAATAAGACCCATTTAGCTTGGTGTTGGTTGAGTTGTTGCAGCGTGAAGAAGTATGTCAAGTTCTTGTGGTCTGTCATGATTCTCATGGGATGGGTGTTATCACAAAGGTATCTCTGCCAATGTTTCAGGGATTAGATGATGACAAGCATCTCTTTGTCATATATTGAGTAGTTCAAATCAGGTGCAGAAAACTTCATGGAGTAGTAAGCTACAGGGTGGAGCTTACTATTATTTCCCTCCTGAAGCAGCACCCCCCAAGGCAAAGTTGGAAGCATTGGTCTCAACTACAAACAGCTTTGAGTAGTCAGGCATGGCAATAAAAGATGCGGGGCAAAGGCTTTCTTGAGGGTGTTGGATGAACACAAGCTGATTCATCCCATAAAAAGGCATTATTCTTAGATGTGAGGCAGGTCAAGGGAAGGCAGACAGAAGAAAATTTTTGGACAAGTTTCCTGAAAAAGTTTGCAAGGCCTAAGAAAATTCTTACATCCTTATGGTTCTTTGGTTCTGGCTATGATGTGACGGCCTCTATTTTATCAGGCAATATGGAAAATCCTCTCTTTAAAACGTTGTAACCCATGAATTCAACCTCCTCTTAAAATAACTCACCCTTAGGAAATTTTCCGTACAGTCTGTGTTACTGGAGTTTCTGAAGTACTGATTGTAAGTGATTTATGTGTTCCTCAGGGGTTTTGCTATATATGAGGATGACATCCAGGTAGGCTACATAGCATTGATTCTTAAGGTCTTCCAAGATGACATCCACCATTGTTTTGAAAGTACTGGGTGTGTTACAGAGTCCAAAAGGTATGTCCAGATATTCAAACAATCCTTGTCTGGTTTTGAATGCAGTCTTCCACTCATCTTCAGGATTAATAAAGATCTGGTTAAATGCATTCCTAAGGTAAAAATTTGAGAAGATTTTGGCCCCTTAAAGCTGGTCAGATAGATCTTCAGTATTTGGCATGGGGTAGAGATTCTTCACAGTGATCTTGTTAAGGTTCTGGTAGTTTATGCAGGGTCTCAATTCACCACCCTTCTTCTTGACAAACAGTAAGGGAGAGAGACAAGGAGACTTGGATACCCATATGTATCCCTTCTTTAACATGGTGTCTAGGTATTCTCAAAGTGCTTCTTGGTCCTTCATGTTACATCCATAGATGGGTCCATGCTTGGTTTGGGTTCCAGGGATTAAGTCAATGGCGTGATCTAATCTAGTGTGTTGAGGCAGGGCATTTGTCATTGTTTTAGAAAAAAAATGGTGCCCAGTCCTTCAGGAAGTCAGGCATTTCTCCTTTGCAGGGGTCAACGCTCATGCTGTTCAGCAGCAGGGAAGTAAGGGTGGTTACATAAGGCAACTTGTGGGCCATTTGTTCCCGTACAAACTGGATTTTCTGATTGGTGTAGTTAGTGTTAAGCTCATGCTCCACCCACCACTCAAAACCTAGTATTACCGGTTGCAGTAGCTTCTCCATTATCAGGAACTTGACTTGCATCTGGGCAGAGACCAGGACCACAGTGACACTACCCTTACTTGCAAAGGACATGTCAGTTGTCTTGTTGCCCAGGATCACCAGGGTGGGTTTGTTTTCCATGGGTAGGGTTAGATTATCAGCAAGACTTCTCTCAATATAGTTGTGGTTGCTCCACTATCTAAGAGGACATGAGTTTTGGCTTCCTTAGTCAAGTATTTCATAGTAGATTCAACAATAGGATAAGACTGGGAGGAGCTGTTTATTATGGAAATAGAATGTCAGGAATCTTCCTGAGGAAATTACTGTCAACAATGCAGTGGAAAATCTAACCACAGAAGTGTACTCCAACCCAGTTTCAATGGAAAATACTGGAAAAGTCAATTTAGTTAGTAGTATTTGTTCTATATTACTGTGAGAGAGGGGGCTAAACTAACTAAGTTGGCTCCCATCCCGGTGAAACAAACTACCAGGATGCCGCCCAGTGGAGGACTGGGACAGCTTCTTAAAGAGGGGACCACAGGGAGGACACAGGATATAGTTGAGGGAAGTACACATTCAAACCCATCAACATCAGTCCGGCAAGCAACCAAGGGGTACAGGTGGGAGCGGGAGGGGACACCTCAGGGGCCTCAAGGGGCACCAAGTTGCTCTCCTCCAGGATAGGGAGGGAGGGCATCAACATTTCCCCACCCACAGGAATAGGCAAGGCGTAATTAACAGCATCCAAGTCCAGATTTTCACAGCTCAAGCTCTTTACTACATCCTCCCCAGAGAATAGAAGACCACTGGGGAGATCCAATAGACTGGAAGGATTGTTGCCCACAAGCCAAGCAAAAGCAGAGAATCATGACCATAAGTCTGGCAAAGTTGATAATAAGAGCAACACAAATGGGGCCAAAGAAAACACAACAAATTTCAGGACAGGGAGTATCATGATAATGATCTCTGAAAAATTTGAGGGAGATTGGTGGGATTTTTAAAATTTTAAGCAATAAAAATTGATCCAACAAGGGCAGTCACAAGAAAAAGCCAAGGAGGGGCATCAGCTATGGCTTGGGAAGCTTTGTTGTGAGCTCAGGTGTCTTTGGACAGGGAAAACAAAAGCAGGTTAAAAAAAATAGGTAAATTAAAGAAAGTTCAAGATAACAATAGTAATTATATTGAAATTTAATTAAAATTTCAGGTTTGAGAGTGGGTTTTAAAAGCAAAAGCAACAAGAAGCAGCGCGCTATACGCTAAAGCCTCTCTTAATAGTCCCAGAAGAGATGCCAGGTTTAGGGCGGGTTGACAAAAGGTAAAGTTTAATAAAATAACTAACAATTCAATCTTTAGATAGTAGGAACTCCAAAACAGGGGTTTCCAACCAAATAAATTTTTTAAATTTAAGTGCAACAGTTTTCAAACTTTTAATGATATTGGAAAATTGACAAGCAGGAGACCCAAAGTCCCCTGGCATTGTTAAAAGGGAATGAGTTGCTAAGGGATGATCACCTGACTATTTTGACTTGCATTTTATTGGCTGGGAGAGAAAATTTGCTGGCCAGAGCCAGGGGTGCTGGAGGGTTTCAGGATAATTTCCGCGGCTCCGCCTGATTGGCTGAAAGGCACCTCAACCAGTTCAGGTCCATTTGACTTTCTGGTCATTGATGTGGCGTCATTTGATTGGGAGTTCCTGATTGTTTTTAAGAGAGGGCAACACCATGCTAACAAATAGTCCAAATTGACCAGTGTTTCTTCCCAGGCCGGGGCAACCAGAGCTGGGGGGTCTGCAGGGTAGGCCAGAACAAATCTCTCATCAACAGTATGAGCTAAATCCTCTAGGGAATTTAATGGCTTGGTTATTGTTTTTGGCCCTTTTTTGGTGTGGTGGGGGGAAAAAGGTTTGATCCAAGGCCAGAGGTGGCAGTGAATTTACAATTACCTTTGACAACCATTCTGGTTAAAGTTAATTATTCCAGAACAGGGATCAAACCTGTATCATCTCTGGACTTAGTCGGCTGACTAAATAATAAGAATAGTGTTAATTTTAACATTGAATCATCATTATCTTTGAAAGAATGCTGCAGCCAATCAACTGAAGCCAAATCTACTTTTAATTGTTATCTAATCAATCCAGGTGACGTTCCCAAGGTGATCAACACTGTTTCTGAGATCCCTGGCTCTTAATACACTGGTTCTATTGTCTGTTCTTCTCCTGATCTCCTTCCTGTGTGTGGAGAAAACCAGAGCTCCTCAAGTGTTTGACCTGCTTGGTAGGCATTTAATTTAAACCAAATATTGTTATTATGTTGCTGAGCTCATATTTATGATGAATTTAATTACAAATTCTAGTTTTAAGTTCCAACCGCCCCAAATTCCCCAGGTTCACCTCCAAATTTCCCAGATTTATCCCCAAACTTCTTGATTCCCTTTATATTGTCTCCAGAATATTTTCTGGCTACCAGGCTATATAAAGCTGATCAACTATATTTTACTACTTGTTCAATCAATAAAGTCTACATTAATCCAAGTGAATCACTATCTAATTTAGCTTGAATTAAACTCTTTCAATCCTAACCATGAGAATACCCAAGACTTCTATTATGGAGCCTCTGGGGTATAAATGGATCTTCTGGATGATCTTGTTGCAGGATGTTCAGGCCAGCATTTTGCTAGGCACACATGCTGACTCTGGTACCTCTCCCAAAGCCCATTTCTTGGACAACTCTTGGCACCAAGTAATATCAGGAGTTTGGTATAATGCTACTCCCTTGTCCCAAAACCCACCTCAAAAGGAAGAACCTCAGAACTACCAGTCTGTTAACAAGCCTGCCAAACCTCAGGTTTTCCGCCCTTTGGCATCAGCCTTCCTCTTATGCTATTTGGGGGTGTACTTCTTTCTAAGACGTTTCAATCCGCTTTTGGGCCAGTATCACCTGTTTGGGGAATTATTCCACCTTGGGATGGTGTACTTTCCTGTAGGTTCTCTAGTAACTGGTCTAAATCCCTCTGTAATCATTCACTGCCTTGGAAGACTACTTCCAAGTAGTGGGTGCCTGGCATAGAAGGCGCCTGAACAATGGTCTTGCAGGTGGGACAGTCTTTGAACAGGTGGCCATTCTGGTGGCAGTAGAAGCATAGTCCTGCTCTAACGTGGCATTGATATTCCTCAGGAGACATGTTTAATCTAGGGCAGACGTTGATGGCAGTCCCAGGTGGCTGGAAGCTTCTAGGTCCTCCCCCATACTGTTGGGGTTGGCTAAAGTCTATTTCATGGGCAAGGGCAAGCAACTCATCTTTAGGGAGGTCACAACAGTGATGGCGCATCAAGTTGGCATGGTGGGCGTTCAAACCATTTCTGAAGTGTAAGAAAGATTTGTCATCAGGGATCTCTGCAGAAGCTGCTAGTCTTTGGAAATGTTTTATGTAGGTTTCTAGGTCATCTCTTCCTTGGAACAGTTGGAGAAGCCCTATGTAGGCCTGTACCTTGGCTCTGGTAGGTGTGGTAGCATTGTTCATTATTTTGATGAAGGCATAGTAGGACAGAATAAGGTCAGGATCCTCCTTCAGTGTGATGAGGAGTACTTCTCTGGTATTGTCTTTGAGTTGGGCAGCTACCATCATGACTTTCTGGGTGTTGTCTCTATAGTTCTTGGGGCAGGCGCAGAATAGGGTGTTAACCATGATAATGCCTTTCTTGAAGTTGGCCAGGTCCATCTTGGGGAGGTCTGGGTATATGGCAGGCATGTACAAATTATGGTTGGAAGTAGATATTATAAAATTATGGACCTGTTAAGCACTGGGGGGACTTTCAATCTTAGGCTCATCATTAGTTGGCTTAGTTCTGGTGCAAAATCTGTAGATATAGTAAGATGAAATCATAAAAAATAACATACAAGTAGCTCCTATCATTAAAATGGAATAGAGACTCAGGATTACTAGTTTGGATAAGGTTGAAATACTGTCATGGCTGGGTGTATTATCAGGCTTGTCAGCAAATGGGGAAAAGGGCAGGCCTGGAACGCCCAGTACACAACTGGGGCAATCCTCAACATGTAGTTCACAGCAGAGGCCCAAGGTTGCCAAGCACCCATATGGGAAATCACTTGTTCAGTGAAACCCAATAAGATGACATAGGCAAACCCAAGCTTAATATAATTTTATGAGGGACAGGGGGAATTCTCAATAGTCTTGCTCATCTGGTCAATGGGCTGGCCAGCACAGAGGAAACAGTGGCGCAAGAGAGGAAGGCAGGCAAGGTCTACAATTTGATTAAGAGCCCTGGCAGAAGGAGAATTAAATGGTTCTTTCTGGGCAAGGGCAAGGATATCTTGCCTGACGCTCCTTGGGATCAGTTGGGTTAGTAGTTCTTCTCTGCGGGAGGAAATAGTGAGGTTAAAGTGGTAAAAGTATAATAAACTCCTGCAATCTTCCAATGGTTAAATGGCATAAACTGCAATTGTTTATTAGGGAAATATGTCAACAAGGGAAGGGTTGCCAGTGTTTGCAGCTATATCCTGCTAGAAAACTGCAATTTTACTTACTGCCAACTCCTTATTGGCTGTTAGAGGGTTATTCTTAAGCTGGGTTCCATAGGCAGGCTCTGATTTGTCAGTTAAGAGGATCCTTCCACTATTCTTGTCCTGGGGAAGCTGGCAGGAGATTTTGGGGTCATGTGGCAGCCCGAGTCTTAATCCTTTGGTATCAGAGAGGGTGGGTCAATTAAAACCTTTTTTCTTGGCATTGAAACAATTTCTAATTGGCCCCAGGTTTGGCTTTTACCAGGGTTTGATTCCCCACTTGGCATCAATGTTTTCTTTTGGTCAATTAATGAGATTGATAACACAATTGATTGGTTACAAAATCACAGGCAATAAACCTATACAACATAGGGATTTGTCTGGCCCATTCTGGGCTCTGATAGCCAATAACAAGAGATGGAATATTTTGTGAGTCTGAGTCTTTGGAGTCTCCATATACATATGTGTTTCTCTGTAACCAAAGATTGTGAGATAAGGGAGTGGCTGTATACCATACGCCAGGTATCACACGGCGCCAAAACTTATTCAAGTGCTGGGGAGAAGTAGAGAAACTAGAGTCTGCTCTAGTCTCTAACAAAACACTGGACCACAAGGCTTGCAGCAGGAGTGCCTAAACCAACCATTTATACCCAAAGGACTTTAATTGGGAGGACTTGGGTAATCTCATGGTTTATATGGAGAAGCAAGTTTAAGAAGTGTCAAGGATTGATTGGGTTAAAAATTTATTAACTGAACAAGTTTTAAATAATAAATGTGGGTCTTATATACTAGAAAATGGCATAATAATAGCCTCAAGCTGGAGAACTTTGGGGAAGAAGGGAAAACAGGTGGTAAGGGGCACCCATTAATCTAAAATATATAAAATATACTTTAAATTAATGATCCCCCTTTTGGCTTCCCAAGCGCTCTTCAAACAGCTTGGAGAGGGAAAAGAGGGGTTAGAAAGTGATCCCACATGTGCTGGGATCTTTTCCAGGAGACACAACGGAGAAGCCAGAAGAGACAGGAGCAAGAAGTGTAGAGCTTGGCTCAACTTTACGCTCTAGTGTAGCGTTAACACTTTTGAATTTATTGTTTTACACCAAAAGCGGTTGATTAGCTGAAAGCTTTAACTTAAGGTAACAATTGATTTGAACTTGAATTTACTAACTTAATTGCTTTTAGGCAACTGTCAAGGGTCTGGGGCAGCCCAGGTTTTATCCCTGTACCTTTCAACAATGGATTTCCAAGCTCAAGGCTATCAAGTAAAACGGGTAATTTGGGAAAGTTACTATCTATTAACCAACCATTTCTAGCTCCATTTAAGAAACTTATTTGCTCCTTTGGAGAAGGAGAAATATTATGAGCCATCTCTTCCTGATTGTTGATAGAAACCATGAAAATGATGTTTCTGACATTTATATTGGCTTACCCCTCAAAAGCACCTAAAAGCTCTTTCCTGGCCACCATCCCAATCTAAGAGGGATCCCTGATCAACTCAGATTGCTTGCTGTCTTGGGCTTGCACAATCTGAAAGTGATTAGATCTGGCCAATTGACTGGCTTCACATTCACAGCTCCAGTTGAAGTTAATTTAGCAATAGCTTTCCCGTCAAACCACCTGTAAGTCCATGTCTAATCAAAGCCAGGCCCACCAACTGATCAAAAACTTACCAGCAAATCTGGCTCAGGGTTAAAAAGAGTATTATGTAGCAAATTAATTTCCTTGCTTAAAAACAAACCACCCAATGTAGCACCTATTCTGGTAAACCCCCTTTAAAATGGGGACCAGAACCTTCCGGGCCCTTGCTTGCCAATCTTACTCTGGTAAAGTTTGGTTTCTAAATCCTGTATCTTGCATTGTTGAAATGTCCTTGGGCGTTGATTATTCTAAAGTTTTACATCCCACAACTCTCTCTACTTTACTGGCTATCCCTGCTGGTCTTCCTGAGCTCTCCTCTGACGCCAAGAGGGATCATCAGTAAACTTACTAGGATCCATCCATTTCATATTTAAATTTGATCATGATATCAAAGTTATCATTGATCCTGGGTTCAGTTACCTACTTCAAACTCAACTTTTTCAAACCAAAAAGCAAGGACCTTCCTACTCTGCACCTGCTGCTTGACACTATCTGCTTTAGATACCCAGGGTTGATCCTGACAGTGCCCCAGGTTCAAGACTGCTGGTTAGCTTGTGTTGCGCTTTTTGCATAACAGCAACACAATTCTGTAGTAATGTGGGGCACAGGGCATTCACTTGAATAAATTCATATGTGAGGATATGATTAGTGCCATATCAGAAGAGCTAGGATCAATGGAAACATGTTTATTGTCAAAGGATGTCTCCTGATCACGCAAAAGTACTTAAAGATTAAGATAAAGGTCAACCAGATTAAAGATGATTTATTGTAATTGATTAATTCTTCTTATACCTTCTCCAAGGTTACTCCCTGGGCTGCTAGCCATGTCTTCTAGGAAACTATAACACGCCTCTATTTTGGGTAACCAGTAATCTAAGTCTGCCGCTTATTGAAAGTCAACCAATAGAATCATATATACCCGCTCAAGTCACTGGGGAAATTATTTCTATATGTTTTGCTTGGAAGAACTTCCCCTTCTTTTGAGTCCAACAAAGGCTGACAACAAATACAATTGTGCCTATAAATTAGTTTGATTAAATGGTTGATGCTGCCACTCAAAGGGGTTGTTGGACACTTTGAAGTGTCTCACAGCATCCTTACCTGCGGCAGTGTTAATAAAGGTAAAAATATATTTCAATGGACTTAATTTAGTCCTGTTTTCATAAAAGGTAAGAGAGTCAAAAATGATATAAAAATTTACTAATAATAATTGGAGCTTAGAATTCTTTCATCAACTATTATTGGTTGATCCCACCTATTTCTCTGCCAAACAGATACAAAAACATTGACTAAGCAAGGTAAGCTTTATTCAGATACAATACTAACATTTTCATTTATAAATAATATAGATCATTTGAAACTCAAAAGGTAAGCTTTGTAATATAAACAATACTAATTGTTTTAAGCATAGTAATTCAAAGGTATTGAAGGTAAACATATTTTAAAGTTCCAAAGCTAACATTAATTTAAAATGGTAATAAGTTTTTTTAAAACAACTAATCATTTGGAGATTAAAATCAAAGCTTAATTCAAGTAAGCATTTCACTCAATTTACTAACCTCATTTTTTTAAAGGAGCTCCACCCCAAAGAAGATCAAGTTTAGGTAAACTTCTTTAACTAAATTATCTAGCCTAGATTAAAAACCAGATTTTTGCCTTGAATTAGATCTTGAGTTGGTAATGCTTGTTTTGATTAACTAATATTTTTTGCCAAGCTGCATTTCAGGTAATCATTTCACTCAAACTACTAACATTCATCTCCTTTTAGGTTGACTTATTCCACAGCAGATCTTGGGGTGGGTAAGTCAATTTTGTCAAATTTACTAACCTGGATTAAGAAAACCCAGATTTTTGCCCTGAAGCAGATCTTGGTTTGGTAAGCAATTTTTCTAATTACTAACATTTTTTTAAAAAATGCCCAGTTTTCACTGCAGCAAATCTTGGGCTGGGTAAGCTTTTTACTAACTTACTAACCTTTTTTAAAAAAGCACAAAATTTCCCCCTGCAGCAGATCATGAATTAGGTAAGTCATCCTTTCCAAACTACTAACCTTAATTTGAAGCTCCATATTTCTTCCTACAGCAGATCTTGGGGTTGGTAAGCTTTTTTAGAGTAACCAGATATTTTACTACAAAACTGTTTATCTAAATTAGTTTTTTGATCCAACTAGCTCTTTTTACCTAAATTCAACTTCTTACTATTAAGGTAATCTCCTTAACTTCATTGCTTTAAACTTTTATTAGCTATATCTTTGAATATTAAGTTTTATCTTATTTTTATATGATTAATAAATATTGAAATGTATATTTAAAAGCTACTTAGTTTTAAGTTCTCTACCAAGAAATTAAAATTTTCTTAAAAAACTTCTAATTAGTCTTCATATTTTAGGTGTTATAGTCAAGTTTTATCTTATAATAAAAAACAAGAGTGTCCTGACTCTACTTAAAATCTTTTTCACCCAAATAGAACATTTAACAACTTTTATTTCACCCCCCATCTGTAAAACTCCAGCACCACATAAAATACTTTGATATATAATAGCCACTATAAAATTTTTAACTTTCTTCTGCTCATAATATTAGAGGGTTCCTCTTTTAAAAGACCACCATAATTAATTTTCCGAGATAATAAAAATAAATTAGAAATTCATAAAAAAATCAATTTTTAGACTGTATTACAATAGTTTCATTTTATGATGTTTTCTACTAAAATCAAAAGCAATATAACTTACCATAGGGTACTGAACCCAAAAAAATAAAATGCAATCAAATCAAATCAAATGCTATGAAGCTGAAATAACAACAAATTAGATTACTAAAAAGATCTACAAAATCAAACACTATCTTATCAAAAATAGTAAATAATGATATCAAAAATCAGAGTACCATGTAGAATTAACATATATGTAAAAAAATTGATATCAGTATGTTGATAAATAAAGTATGCAGTTGCTAACAAATAAAGACTATATCTTAGTAAAAAAGTGTACTACAAAAAGACTATATTAAACCTATAAACTATAAAATAATGGTTCAGGAACCAAAGAAATTTTTATAGCATGTACTTGATCTTTATTAATATGGGTAATATAATGTCCATTGGAGTTCAAAATATATACTAAAAAAGAATTTAAAAAGGCTGCAGTTTCAAGATGTGGATAAAAATGCAGTACTTTTCAGAGTTGTTGAGATAGACAACCAAAATCAAATGCTGACCACACAGAAGTCATTCACAAAGCAAATCTTAAGTGGGCTAATTTTATGTTAACATCTATAAATTGTTGCTTTTTGTGTGTGCAAACTTGGTGTTCTATGTTTGGGTTTGTCTTTGTATCTCAACAGCTCTTAAATATACTGTAATCAATCTCCAGTCTCTTAAATGTCAAAGTACAATGCATAATAAAAGGTACAAACCTCTAATAAATCCTTGATAATAGTATAATAGAGTATTTACAAAGCATACATACATAATTCTCTAATGAAAATTAGCAATCATAATAAGGCTATCATTTTTATATTAAAAATTACTTTAGATATCATTAAATCATCTTTTAACAGCCAGAATAGTAAATAAAATTTAAAAAAGACATACTGAACTACCAAAAAGGTATTTCTGCTAGGGAAAAAAAAGATAATAGTGTGAAGCTGTGAATAATAGGACTGAGTTAGCATGGCTTTTTTCTTTTGATAGCTTTCTCACCGCTCAACTTTATATACTCATTGATTTTTGATATTATTTCAATGACAAATCAAAATTATTGCTGCCAAGAAACATAAGGGCACCCCCATCTTTAAATAGCTTTTTACCAGGTATTTGACCAGAAACACATACTAGAGGGCTGCTATCACCCATGACTTTTTACCAAAAATTTGTGATAAAGATCATTAAAAATCTTAAAAAAATTAAATTTCAAAAGATATAACTTCACACTCATCTTTAACCAAAGTTTTTACCAACTATGAACTAGAAAAACATACCAGCGGGCTGCTGTAAAAGAGTGAAGCAGAGTGTAGCACAGCTTTGCTCTTTTGGCAGCCTGCCTGCACATCTTTTATTTTATCAGCTATAACTGGAAACACATACCAGCAGGCTGCTGTAAAAGAGTGAAGCTGAGCGTAGCTGTTGTAAATTAGACAGCATGTGTATAATGGTCAAGGCTATCAGTGGAATTAATCCTGATGGTCAAGACTAAACTGGTTTGCACTTAAATCCGTCAGATTCAACAGATTTGTATTTCTAATTGTATCTTGGACGTTACGGTAGGATGGCTGTACTGTTACATCCAGATTGAATTGGGTTTGGGAATTGCAAGCAGCTTCCATAATAGGCAGCTGCAAGCTGCAGCCACTCTGGGGTAATGTGCACCTACTCTTTTCCGTCAGATTGTCCAGATCATCCTAAGATGGAAAGAACACAGATGCAAGAGCCTGGTGGACACCAGATCCTCCTGTAATGTTCCTGACAATGGTGCAGGTGTTAATAGCACTTCTGCGTCCATTGTGCAGCCAGGATGGTATATAAACTTCACTTCTTTCTAAATAAAAAACATACTTTCATATACTATATCTTGTCTTTTACTCAACTTAGTTGTTACCTAATATTAAAAGGTAAAGGCTACAGAGTCATTGGACCTGTATTAATTTGTGTTTAGGCC
>QTSX02002554.1:0-24417 GCA_014839935.2 Entomophthora muscae | reverse complement strand
ATGCATCTTAAACAATTATTTCTTCCAGATATATACTATATATTAGCTTATACTTTTTTATTTTTTAGCAGTATCTGAGTTACTTAAGTTATTTTCTAAAAACAATTTGTTGCTTTTCTATTTGCCTGGGTTCAGTTCTCTAGCATATTTATCCTTTTAATTCTTAGTAAAAGCTTCAAAAATAAGGGTTTAAAGCCATCTCCATAAGATTCTTTTTTTAAGTGATGATGTTTAATTCTTTGAGTTTTTTATTTTTGTTGTAAGAAAATAACAAAGATTTTTTTACATAGAATCTAGATAATAAAGAACTTAATACAATCAAAATAAAAGCTTCAATCAAAATAAATTTTTTAAGCAGTTAGTTTTTTTTAGATCTTTTAACAATAAAGTATTTGAAATTGCTTTTGGTAGTTAGATAAAAAACTGAAAAATGTTACCAAAACATTTCAACTCTAAACAAAATGATCTAAGCATAGGAATTGCTTTAAATAATTTAACAGTTCCTGAGTGAGGCTAATAATATGTAGCTTTGGGTAAAACTTTGCAAAGGAGACAAAAAGTAAAAAATTTCAATACCATAATAAGTGCAAAAAATAAAATACCAATAGATGGTTTTTGGGAAGTGAAATGTTTTTTTTTAATATTTATAAGTCTTTAGTGCAAAGATGTTAGTCATCTTTTTTTAAGTGATAATTCGCAAAAAGCAAGTGTGTAAAAATGATTGAAAAAGAGTAGATATCCTAAGACTAAAAAATACTTACTTATACCTAAGTTTTGCTAAAAAACTTATCCTAACCCGAAGATCTGCTTAAAAGCAAAAATCTTGGGGTTTGATCTTGGTAAGTACATTGAATTGAAAAACCAATCTTACCCTGCCCCTGAGCAGCTTATAGATGAAAACTAAATTTGGTAGTTTGCACAAAGTTCTCACCAAACCCCAAGACTCTGCTAAAAGTAAAAATAACCCTTCTTTAAAAAATATTAGTAATTAATAAAATTAACTTACCTAGCCCAAGATCTGCTTCAGGGCAAAAGCCTAGTTTTTAAATCTATGTTGAAATACAGTAAAATAAAACTTTACCAACCCTAACATCTGCTGTGTACCAAGTTCGTCTTAAAAGGATAAAATAATCAAGGTTATATTTTAGAAAATGATTATCTGAAATGGCTTTGTTTGAAAAGATTATTGAATCAAAACATTACTTGGTCACAACTTTGATCTACTTCAGGTTGGTAATCTGTTTTAATCTAGTTTATATTTTAGTAAAAAAGCTTACCTCCGTGGATTTACTTGGACCAAGTTCAAAAGGATTTGAAAAAGATTATGTAGTCTATTTTAAATGATTACTGGAATTAAGCCTTTGATTGATTTTTTTATTGAAATGAATTGACTTCTTTTGGGAAAAAACAGTTACCTTTTTAAATCAAGGTTCAGCTCCTAACTAAAAATATGCTTACCTCTCAAAATCCTTGATCTCCTATGCTTAAATACAGTTTTTTTATATGTATATTTGAAGCTTACCTTTGAGTTGGGTGAATAGACTAATGGTTTGAGTTGAGAAAGTTAGAATTGTTTATAGTGAGGCTTACCTTTTGCCTTAGCACATCTCTTATCTTCTAAGCTTAAATTATCCAACTAGTGGATGATGGCATCTTGCTTTCCAAATCATTATTGGTGAGCTTTTAAATGCGTTTTTGAATGACTTACCTTAATAGCATAATAAAATGGGCTTCTACAATTCTATTCCATACACAATTTACTTTAATATTCAAACTGCTGCAGGTAGGGATACTGTGAGATACATAGCCAAGTGTCCTGCAACTCCTCCTGCAGCAGCATCTACATACCAAAACTTGTCTATCATATAGCTCCCTATTGTTGTGGCCTAGTTCAGACTTTAAATTAGGAAAGATTTTATAAGTAAAAACATGTAAAAAGCCTTCCTCCGGAAAAGGCGTATATAAGAAATTTTCAGATATCCATTTGCCTAAAAATACACTGACTATGGTCTGGCTGGGGAAGGTTATCCATCAGAATAATACTGGGGATGCACCTCCTTTTTGTGTAAACCATATTATTGCAGTTGGTGGAAGATACTCAGGTGTTAAAGAGCCTCAAACAACTATTCAACACTCAGTCACTGCTCCTTCCCAAAAGTCCTTGGGCCTCCCCCTTGCTCTCTTGAAGAAGAAGGACAAAGGTCATTGTATTGTGATGGACTGTTGTTGATTGTAAACTCTTTAACCAAAAAGATTCCTATTTCCCTTGCCTTATAGATTATGCTCTCTCTGCCTTGGAGGGCTCTAAGTTCTTTTCTGCAATGGATCTAGCATCTGGGAATGTTAATTGATCTTTCTTATTAAGATAGACAGAAGGCCATGCTCATCACCTCTGAAGGATTGTTTGAGCCCACTGTATGCCACAAGGACTCCCAACACCCTGGCTACCTTTCAATGAGCCATGGACTCCATCCTCTGTGACTGAATCTTTCTGTGTAATAGTATACCTAGATGATATATCACAGGTCTTCAGCGGCTACCTTTAAAGATCACCTAGCTCACCTCAAGGAAGTGCTCATAAGATTTGAGAGGCTGGCCTTAAACTGAAGCCATCTAAGTGTGCCTTCTTCAAAGAATATCTTGAATTTTAAACCATGAGGTGACCCAGATGGGGATTGTCCCAATGACCAAGAAGGGTCAAGTCCTTCAACAAAATGCTTCCACCCACCAATATGGGAATACAAGTCTTTCTGGGCATGATGGAGTACTATAGACAGTTCATCCCTGACTTTGCTAATACAAGCAAACCTTTGGTCAATTGTTACATAATGTCCCTTTTGAATGTAACACTAGCCACAACAAGCCTTTGAGACCCTCAACAGAAACTCAAGGAGGCTCTATCTTAGTGTATATGACTACAATAAGGAGTTCATCCTATACACTGATGCTAGCAACCTAGCTAGTCGCTCCATCATGCTTAACTAGACAATGAGGATGTGGATCATCCTGTGGCTTATACTTCTTGTGTCCTATCCAAGAATGAGAAAATTACAGCATCACAGAGAAAGAGTGCTTTTCTGTATTAATCAGCCAAAAGTTCTACCATTATGTGTATGGCACCTATTTCACTATTGTCACTGACCACGCCTTCCTTAAGTGATTACAACAGCGTAAGATCCAGAAGAACAACTAGCTAGATGGGCTCTCTGCCTACAAGGTTATCTTCATTGTGCTACATTGTCCTGGGGTTCAACACCAGAACACTGATGGATTATCCAGGATGCCCATTCTTGCTCTTTTCCTTGCTCAGGCTGATTGACTGTATGAACTAATTCGATATCCTTCCTCTTGGAGAGCAACACAGAAGAAGTTTGAATTCCCCTATCCAAGCTATCTGAGGACACTCTCATTTGCAACAACCAGCTTTTCAAAAAGGTGTAAGACTAATACCTGCCTTACATACAACCTAGACTCTTCCCTTTTGCTGGTTCTCCAAGCTCATAAGGGAGATGGGACATGGGGAATTGCCAAGACCTATGAATGGCTCCAGAAAAATTATTTATGGGAAAATCTTTGCCTGCTGATTCCAGACATCATAGCTAGTTGCCACAATTACGGCTCCAGCAACCTTGAGCTGCCTCTCACAAGTTCAAGCTAGTTCCCCCTCAACATGCATTTCACACTGTCAGCATTGACGCTGTAGGGCCTTCCCCCGCTCCCACTCTGGTTGCCACTTTATCCTAATTGCTGTTGATCATTTTAGCAAGTGAGTAGACGCATTCTACCAAAGACATCACTGCCAAGACAACCATTGCCTTTCTTCTGCAAGATGTATTCTTCTTCCATGGCTGCCCTCAAGTGTTATTGTCTGACAATGGGACTAACTTCAATGCCAAGTTAGTAACCTCTGTTGTTGAGCCTTGGGGTCTCATCAGTCCTTCTCTGCCCCTATAATCCTTCTACCAATGGGGCAATCAAGCGTGAAAACTCAACTCTGGTCTCTATCATGAGGAAACTTACTTACTCTGAGCTGCAAACTGGGATCTATACTTACCTGCTGCTCTCTTTGCTTATCATCTTAGCAAACATTGTTTCACTGGGTATTCTCCCTTTGCTATACTATATGGGCAAGAGGCTACTACCCCATTGCTCTTGGGGCCCCCTGCTCTCCTCTGATAAGGCCATGAATCCTGACAACCACATCAAGGATTTAGTCAACCACATAATCCATCATTCAAGACACTGCTTACACTTCCTCTATAAGACTAAGATGCTTGAGCTCTCTCCTTGACAATGCTGGACGCTATCCCCTGCCCGAGTTTAATGTTGGCAACCATGTCCTTTATTACCAACACAGAGTAGGTGGTTGCACACACAAGTTATATTCTCTGTGGATTGGCCCTCTAGAAGGATCCTTAAGAAAGGGTCAGAGAACACTGAGAAACTCCTCTCTAGTGGTTGTCTGTTTGCCTGTGTGCATGTCAAGTTCCTCTGCAAGTACTACCCCCTAAGGCCAATCTAGAGGGGGCAATGTTGTGAATACCGTCATTCACCATATTTTAATTTTGCCTTTGATGGATTATTTCAAGGAAAAATCTCTCTTTGCTTTTGCTCCTCAAAATGAGTCTGTATCTAAACCAGGAAATACAATTGTTAAGTTTCCTGATTCTGCACAACTCACTTGCCCCACTCATGCTTGTGGCAAGTGATCTTACCGTCCATGTACTGTTTTGTGGTAAAGCTACACAGTATATATTCCCACTCTTTATACCCAATAAAATTTAAGTTCTATTCACATTTTTATCTTTGTGTCTCCCAGTACTTTGGCACCTCTCTAGCCACAACTAGTAGATATTATTCAATCATGGCCACAAGGTAATTGCATAGCCTTCCCTGCCATTCTAACTGAGACTTAGTATGAATTGAATCCTAAGGTTAGGATTCCCTGTTTTGTGTTTATGCCGCGTCTCAGAACACAACACTCCACATGAAACCACCTGTAATCCCCAAGCCTATGCCTGCCTCCTCATCTGACCTCCCAACTAACCACACTGGCAAGCTGTTTGGTATTGTGTACATCATCTTCACAGGAGTGATTGACACTATAACCCTGGCTGCCAGCCTGTGGTCCTGGGCGGGGAAGTATGTCTCCTACCTTTTTTAGTTAGCTCCTCTCTTGTGGTGGGCTTTACCCACAAAAACCTGGCCCAAGTTACCCCTGAAAACAACGGGCCAGCTGCCCAAGTCTGGATCCCTGACACCCTTTATGGGTTGGCATTAGAAGTTGGCAGATGAAGAGGTTTGGCTAGTATTCAATTAAATTGTAATAGGTTTGGATGCCTCTTATTTATGCATCCAAATTCATTTTACTGAATTTGGGGCATGAATTGTTGTTAAATTGGGGTTGTCCACTGGCTCTGCATTTTGCGCATTTCCCAAGATGAGGTGTGATGGCTGGCCTGGAAGGAGTGTGGGGGCCACAGATGTGCAGGCAATGGCTGGCTAGCTGGCAAGAGCAGGTGTGTGGGCAGTGGAGGCCGGATGGTTAGCCGTGCAGCTTGTGGCCTGGCGCCTGGGGGAAAGTGCCTAGGGTATAAAAAGGCTTCACCCCTTCAATTTCTGAACTTTAAATTCATCTTTAGAATGCCTGTTTTTTGCAGAAGCTTCCCCAATCAAGGAAAACTGCTGCTGATACTTTAAATTATTTGCTTCATTAAAAATGCTGCAGATGTTGGTAGGTTCTGTGCTGATGCCAGGGATATTCCTAAAAGTATGTTTAAGTGCTTTCTAATAATATTTAGCTTTATTGTTAAGTTTGAGCTTGAACTAAAAGTTTGAAAAGAGTAAGTCAAATGGATTGACATTGAAAAATTCTCTAGAGAACCAGAAAGGCTAAGGGGACCAAGGTAAGGTTTCCAAAAAAGGAAATTTTAAGGAAATGACTCCTAAAAAGATTTGAAAAAGAGAAGGGCCCCAATATAAACTCTTGAAATTTTAACTTCAATAAGCCTGGGGATGAAAAAGCAGGGACCTAAAGGTCTCAATTGCCAAATTTAAGGAGCTAAATTGGAGTTTTTAAGGCCACAAGATGGAAGGAAGGGATTCAATTGGATGCAAGGGAAACTTTTCAAACCTAATTCAGGGGTGTTGCAAGGTTTCTCAACAATTTACGGCTTGGCTTCTGATTAGACACAGCCTAAGGAATGTTCCTGGGACCTGTTGTCAACAGATAAATATGATTTGTGGAAGTTGATATGACAACTCTTGATTTGTGGGTTCTGATGGCTGCTAAAAGCAGTCAAAAACAAGCTAGAAATAAGTCCTATCAACCGGAGTTTCTTCTAATGAAGAGCAATGGAAGCAGGAGTCTTGATGGAGTATGTCAGCACAAATCTCCTGTCAACTGTATGTGGTAAATCATTTCAATAACTGAGAGCACTGGCTGGCTTTTGAGAGGGTTTCTTTGTTTAACAGAAAAAAGGGGTTATATTCAAAGATAAGAGGGAATTAACCTTACACTTGTAACTCCTTGAAACATGGTCTATATATCTGGGTAAAACATGTCTCTAAAAGCCACTGAAAGCAGCTTTTGAATGATACTGACCAAAAGTTTATTTGATCATAATTTTGTTCCTGAGATATAGCAGATTTTTGATGTCACCCAGAAATTAATAATTGCTAGTAGTTTAACTATTTAAAGGGGTTTGACCCTTCTCTTTGTCATTTAAAGTTATGGTTATTAATCAAAATAAACTATGACTGTCTGTTTATTTTAATTTAAAGCCTAATATTCAATTTTCTTAATTTATTGATACCTTAAGAGTGGTGCTGCCAGAAGAGATCTTGGCCACAAGTCATTATCTACAGCCTTAAAGCAGACAATTGCTAATAAGGCCCCAAGTATCTGCTGCAATAACACACTAATGTCAGTGATCCAGTCTTGGACGGCCAGCCTGGTGGTTTTAGGGATCACTTGGGCCAGGTTTTTTTGCAAGTAAAGCCCACCACAAGAGAGGAGCTAACTTAAAGAAGTAGGAGAAGTACTTCCCCACCCAGGACCACGGGCCGGCGGCCAGGACTATTATGTCAATCAATCCAGTGAGGGTAATATATACAATACTGAGTAACTTGATTGTGTGGTCAGTTGGGGAGGTTAGGAGAGGAGGCAGGCATTGGCTTGGGGGTCACAGGGGTTCCATATCAAGTTGGTAGGCAGCAAGAAGTTGAACTTGCCTTTAAACAGTTTGGGTTCTGATAGGATCCAGGGGCCTTGTTGGTTGTATCTAGCTGCAGATTTTATATGGGGCAAGGGATATAGTTCAAGAACTTTTCTGGGGTATAGTCCTTATAATCAGGCTTCAGAGGGTATCTGTGAAGTGGACAGGGCTGAAGGGAACACCTGGAGGACGGGAATCTGCGGGCAGAGGGGCAGGAGGATTGGAAGATCTTGTACTAATTTGATAGATGACAAATACAAAATAAGACAATAGCTGTATGAGCCAAAATAAAATAATCTTTATTTAAAAATGACAATAAGGTTGGAGCGCAGGTTATATATGTCTATATAGCATCCTGCCTCCATACTTAGTATTTCCCATGAGGCTTCATAAAAAACCAGGAAATGTGGGGCTGGGTGGCCAGGACGCCTAGATACAGAAGCGGTAAAATGGCACCTTGGCTGGGTGTTCTCTTGTTGAACAGAATCCCTGAATTAGCTACCTGATACTCTTTTTCTTGGGTTGTGTTCAAGAGGTTGGTCCTGAAGCCTGTGTTTTCCTCTGATAACTGAACTTGATTGGTTACCTATGAGGATTTCTAGTTCATGAAGTTTACAGAGAAGCTTCCCTTGCCTCCATTAGGCAAGTTGCAAAGTCCCTCCTTGGGTGCCACCAATCTCAAGTCTATGGTGGTATTCTCACTTTAGGACTTAGACTGGGCTTTAGCTCAGGCAGGTGGCTCCTTTGTCTGCGGGGCTGGCAGCCCAAAAGCATTCAGCATCAGGGTCCAAATCTTGTTCCTGGGCCTGGTTTTCAAGAGGTGGTGAATTGTAAATCCTGTCAACTACCTCCTTGAGCCCAGGGGTGTTGATATAGCAGACTTGACCCATTCACATCTCCACTTAAATGATACACATCCTCCTATTTTCCAAAACAATAGTTCAGATGTCAAAACAGAAGGGTGGACCCACCAACAAGATTCCAACTAAGCGTTTTTGTGACCCACAATCCAAATTCCCGGTGACCTGTAGCCAAGTTGGGAAGTCAGCTTGAATTTCCAGAAATAGCAACATGAGCAATCAATAATCCTAAAGGATGAATATCTTGATTCAGCGCTTGATTCAATATCTAGATCATGTCAAACACCTAACCATACATCCAATTTATCATCACAATCATGTTTTTCTTATAATAATTTATCACAACTATATAAGTCATATCTCTAAATAAAGATAATTATCTAGTCTCCAAATATTTTTTCCCTTGTAACTCTGCTAAAACAGCACAGTTACAGCATTGGTAGCATAGGTAGGTTCTTCATCCTATCTTTTCCTTTGAAATTCCACCTGTTGCCTGTACTTGCTGCAGTCAAAAAATATACTAAGGAATCATTTCTGGCCTCCCCATAGACTGGACGCCCTACACACCAGGAACCAAAATACCAGAAGGGAACATACTATACCATAAAATGATAATGTCAGTCTCTGCCTTTAACACCCTATCAGCACAAGAGTTCTTCCAAGCGCCTACTGTCATTACTCAAGTAACAGACAAAAGTATCATGCTAGCCTATGTGGCCCAACAACTTTGCAGTGTTGCCTTAAAATCATTTGCTGTAGCCAATGAAAAAAACACCACAGCATAGATACACTCTGCCCTGAACAAGCCAGCACAAATGGAAGGCCCACAACGTTTCTGAATTGCAGAGATATCCATCCATCTTACGTACAGCGCAGGTACCTGGTGCAACAAGTGGCATTAGGATCACATTGAGAAGGAATGGAACGCCTTTAAGCAGGACTTCTAGGTAAGATTTTTGATGAAAGATACCGCCCTTGTGATCATACAGCACATAAAGAACCTGAACCAGACTGGCACAGTAAAAGAACTCACCCACGCATGCAAAGAGCTTTGTCTTTGGGCAACTGCAGACATGGCATTTGATAACCCAGCTATGCATCTCATATACTACAACACACTCAAGTTGCACTTGATGAGACATGTCAACCTGGACCAGGTGACCAACCTGCAGGGGCTCTACTGCAAAGTGGAGAAGGAAGAGCAAACATCCAACACCCTTCATAAGGCTCAGACTAGGAAGAGAGAGAGACCTAAGGACTTTCACCCACCAGGCCGCCCCGGCCTCCCTCTGACTAGCAACAACAACAGTACAGGCTATAAACACTCAGGTTAAAATGGCCACAGTAACAGAAACAATGGTCAATCAAATATCACACACTTTAGAGTCACCACTACCCAGGACAATCATGACAAGGGAAAAGCCCAGAAAGAGCAGTGTGGGATTAGGCTGATTGACCACAAATGATCAGGTTAATCATTGCACGCAGATTTCAATCAGTTACACGCCGTATTATTACTGGTCATCATTATATTAATAGATATGGCAGTTATATGCCGTGTAATTGCTAGTTTATTATAATAGATGTAGCAATTATACACCATATTATCATTTGGTCATCACTTAATCAAGTGTTGTTATTATACACTGTGTAATTGTTAGTTTATTATAATAGATGTAACAATTATATGCTGTATTATCACTGATTGCCCCAATATGATGTGATTATACGCTGTATATTGCTTGCTTTATTATAATTGATGTAACTATTATACGCTGTATAAACGTTAGCCAATATAGTGAATATCACTGATTACACGGCGTGTAATCGCTAAATAATCAATTGTATATCACCTATTCTACCCTACTGGATGCTGTATCAACTCAGCTCAACACAGCCTGATGGACTTATATGTTCATATCAAACAAGTGATATACAAATGGCTAAGAAATACCGAGTTTGGATCAGTATTACACGGCATATAATTGAGTTCCTTATCATTTTGGGTCAGTATTACACGGCAGATAATCCTTTGAGTCACTGATGGATTGAGTCTGCTATTATACGGCGTATAATCTCTAATTTGACTTGTTGCATTAATAAGCAGAAGGTTTGCCAACCAGAAAAGGATCACTGATTAAACCCTGCAAATGGAATACTGGATTTCTACCTTCCAATGTAGGAGGGCTGAACAGGGACAATTTCTAAGCATCAACTAAATACGGCGTAGTTTCCTAGCGCAATAATAGGCGTGTAAGATACAGCCAATTGATAAATGTCAGTAGGCTAGCTCAAGAAGAGCATAGGCTGTAGCTGAAGTGCCATGGACGCCTGCTAAGGCAAGTAGCATACCACGTGTCAAGGACAGCCAATCAGGATAGGCGTAGCTAGCAAAGATGAACCTATTGTGAAGGTAGCTACCAAGAACTGTCTGAAAGGAAAAGAAGAAGGGTTGTTACAGTATATATTGATATAGACACCTGAAAGGATGACAACAAGTTCATAGTTACACTTGGATAGATTGCAGCTGCTGGCTAGATTGTACTCCAGTATCAATAAACGTAACTATATTCAAAGTTCTATTCTATTGTAGTCTGTAGTGCTCTTGCATAGGATTAGGTAGAGTACATTGGCAAGGCTAACATCTATCTGTAGCTTTGAACATACCAGCAATATCACAAGTTGCTCAACAAGCAGTAAGCAAGCCAAGCTCTCCCTGCCAAAATTCTGCCTTGCCCAACAATAAGTACCACCCTAAAGACGTGGACAAGTGCCCAATGATCCAGGTCCCCTCAGTAGACCCAAACTCTACACCATTGCCAGACATCCCAATAAACAGATGTCCTATCCTTTCCGTTTTCAAAGGTACATTGGTTCAGTGCTCCTGGACTCAGGCGCAGATTGCACGCTTGTCAATAGAACTCTGTGAACAATTTCAAGCTAGCCACTAATCATTCACAGATTAAGAATTTGATTTTGGCTGATGAACGTCAAATGCTGTAACACAAGAGACTGTCCCTTTTTCATTGTGCTATAGAACCTCCATTTCACCATCCAAGGACTATCATTTATTTCCCTGGATTTGAAGTGTACTTGGTTTGGACTGACTAAGAAATAAAATCTTCATGTAGAATGGCCACTTCTGTATTGACCATCAAGTTCAAAGGGCTTAATCACCAGATCTACCTTGATAACATAGATTAACTCTTAAAAGACCACGTTTTTGTATGTATCACAGAAACTCTTGATGAAAAGACAACCTCAAGTCAATCAATTAAAACTCCTGCCAGTATGAGGTCATACACTTCAAGGATCACCAGGATACTACCACTCTCCAGGATCAGGAAACTGTAGCCCAACATCCAGAAATCTTCAAAAAAGCGCTATCAGGGTTACCTCCAGAAAAACAAATATAGCACATCATCCAGCTCAATGGAGCATTACCTAAGGCTCAGCTCATATATTGTCTTACCCTAAGCAAAGATAATACACTGCCTGTGTACCTCAAAGAAGCATTAGAAAAAGGGCTTATCTGCCCCTTGCAATCCCTCTTTGGTGCTACTGTGTTCTTTGTGGAAAAAAAGAGTGGAAACCTTAGACTTGTCACTGACTATCAAGCACCAAACGAGGTTATCATCAAATTTTTTTACTTGATTCCACTTATTGATGACCTGTTTGATGCATTGGGAAGAGCAACTGTCTTCTCCAAGATCAAACGGACAGCAGGCTACAACCCAATCTGCATCAAAGAGGAAGACATACCCAAAACAGCCTTCTGTACCAAGTATAGTTCCTAAAAGTGTGTTGTGCTCAACTTTGGAATGCCAAATGCACTGTCAATCTTTGTTACTTTCATGAAAAAGGTCTTTGCGCCCCACATTGGCAAGCATGCACTGGTATACTTAGATGACATAATTGCGTACAGCCCCTCAGTGGAACAACACCACAGGGACTTAGAGGCAGTCTTTGCAACCTTGGCACAAAACAAACTGCTTGTCAAGCCATCTTAGTGCATTTTCTACTGCAAACAGCTGCCATTCCTTGTTAATGTGGTCTCAAAAGAAGACATTAAACCTGACAACCAAAAGATCTAAGCAATCTGCAAGATGCCATTGCCCAAGGACAAGGCCAAGCTCCACACCTTCCTAGGGATAATTGCTTATGTCTGATGGTTTATACCCAACTGCAACATTCTGAAAGCACCCTTGTCATCAATAACAGGCATAAAGTCTAAATTTGTGTAGACTCCGCAGCGCAACCTTTGTTTCCGCTGCCTGAAGGATCAAAATGATTTCTGCTCCCATCCTTCAATACCCAAAGCAAGACAAAGACTACCAAATGGAAACCAATGCTTCAGATGCCTCCATTGGAGGGATGTTATAAATAAAAACAGACAATGGTAACTTCCTACTGGTAGCCTATGAATCATGCAAGCTGACAGATGGGGAGTGTTGCTACATGATTCATGATAAGAAATTGCTGGTCATTGTTCATTGTCTAGTGAAATGGCGCTGTTACCTAGAGCGCCAGGAAGAATTTCTTGCCCTGACCAATCACAAGTATTTTATCTATTTTAAGACCCTGTCCAATATATCCAGACACCAAGTACGCTGGATGGAATTCCTAGAGAGATTCAACATGAATATCTAGCACAAGCCTGGACCTGAGCTAGTCATAGCTGACACCCTTTCCCATCTATACATCAGAGCCACAAGAGGTGAAAATGGTCTGGACCCAGACTGGCCCCTCCTAGTACTCCAAAATATGGATGAGGGGTTTCCCCCAGGCACAACTGTCATTACAAGAGACAATGTCATTAAGAACAAACATCTGGGTCATTGTTTTAGGGATTAGGCCATTTTCTAATACACATGCTGCCCAAGTTGCAGCATAACACAGTTCAATTTTGAAAAAATCAAATTACAAATGTTTATATTTAAAACAGTAATAACTCAACAAAAAGTTATTATTTTTCACACTGTAAACTATCAAATAAAGCTAAGAATCTTATATTTCTATTGATGTTAAAATATTAATATATATATAATACTGAATATTAAAGCAAAAGCAATTTAAAAGAGCATATGTCAGATTTTATTATATTATTTTGATAATAAAATAAAATAGATTGCTTAAAGCTTAAAAAAGTTAATTTTTCATTAATTAATATATAGTTTTTATTTAACAAAATTAAAGATAAGATTAGAAGCATCATTTCCACATTTTTTTATTTAAAAATCCTAATTATTTAAGATTTTATGGTAGTTTGAAGTTAGGACATGAATTTATTTGCTGTTTAGATGAATTTTGAGGTTCAAGTGAACTGTGAACCTCAAATTAAGCATTTTTCAAATACAATTCTTTAAAATTTTATCATTTAAAAATATGCAGAACAGTTATAATTAAGTTAACACATCATTTTAATTGATTTGCATAGATTACAAAGAAGATATTATGTAATTTGATGCTTAGCTGATAAACATATATCACTTGTGCATGAAAACAGGGGATTTCATTTATTCTAGAAATATAAATTCAAATTTGAAATTGTAAATAAAGCTGTCACATCATTTCTTTCAGAATGGTGTCATAAGGCTTGGTATATAAGAGCTAAAGCACCACCTAAGGTTTACTTCAAACCATCTTCACAAAAAGATATAATTCCTGCAACCAGCACTCTTTTGCAAGGCATCTCTACAAAGCATCTCTTTATCAGCAATCACAAATCCAATATTATGGAATCTGTTAACTTTACTTCTGCCATGAAGCCATTTTTCTCACTGGGAGCATCAAAAAAAGAGAAAGAATTGCTATGCTAAAGAAAGCATTCCTCTTTGTTTCTGGAGGCAATCTTAATTCCTTCATCAATCACTTCCTCACTCAAACTGCGTTTGGAAAAACAAAGTTCATTCCTTTAATTCAAAATCAGAAACTAAATGGGATAATTGAAAACTTAAAGGATCTTCTAAAATCTGCTCCTCAAAAGCATTTCCCAGCCTTGAGATCTCTGGTTACTTCCAGTTACTCTTTAAAAGAGCTTACTGATATGGGATTTAATATAACCCAAAAGTGAGTTTGAATACTCAAGAAAAATAAATAAAAATAAAAATGTAAGCTTAAACAAAAAAGCCAAAAAGATAATAACTATTCATTAAAAAAAGAAATAATCAAAAAAATAATTAAAAACCTACTGGAAAATTCTTTTGAAACAAGCCAGTTTACAAAAAAAGCACCAAAATTTTTTATAAAGACATTGAAAAAGAAATGAATGAATATTCAACTGAAATAAAATATTCTCTATTAAAAACAAAAAAGATATATATGAAAATATGAAAATAAAAAATGAAATTTCAATATCACTTTCAACTTATTATAAATTAATACCAAAAAATATAATAAAGAGTAAAAAACAAACTGGCATGTGTAATATTTGTAACTTAAAATCATCCCTAGAAAAAAGAAAAAGAATGTGAAAGTAAAAACTTATTATTACCAGAATCTATAAACAGTGACTTAAAGGCTATTAATCAGCACCAAGTCTTTTATGCTCATCAAAATAGGGAATATAAGAAAGATATCAATGAATTAGATAATGAACCATGTATTATAGTAATAGATTTTAAGGAGAATTTAAAAGTTGATGGTGGTCCAATTGAAACCAATAACTGTTTTTATTCCAAAAGACCTATTTCTTTATTGGAGTTTGCATTGGTATTTAAAGAACACAATAAAGTTAAATATGAATACCATGATTTTTTATCTCAAATATTGTCTCATGATTCTTTGTTTTCAGGTGAATGTCTAATAAGTTTCTTAAATCAGATAAGTTTAAAAAAAATAAATAATATCAAAGTATAGACTGATAATGGAAACCATATTAGATCCAATGAATTCTTATATTATCTATTTAAAGAGGCACTGCAATACATTAAAGGGTCAATTAAATACAATAGATTTGTAGAATGTCATGGGAAAAGTATTGTTGATGGTCACTTTGGTGTAATTTCAAAAACATTAAAAGAGAAAGAAATCAGCTTTATATTAAGAATATAAATGATATTAAAAATATTTTTGAGCAAGAAGAAAAAAGAAAAGAATTATATAAGTCAGCGCTATCAGGCTCAAATATTTCTCAAAAGTCATTCTTTTATATTTATGAGAGAAAAGTTAGGACTTTAAGGAGAGAGCTCAAAGTTAAAAATCTGTGCATTAATCTTTCATATTTGATGAAGGATGGGAAGTTGTATACTTCACCTTTAACATTTGAAAGTTTCTCAGAATATTCTGAGATAACTTATCATTTGAAATCACGTGATGATACTAGAGAAACAAAAATATCAGAAGATGCTAGTGGTGCATTAGGGAAAGTTCATGAAGTAGGGCAGCTTACTAGAGGGTGTATTTTAAATAGAGTTACCAGTCTTCCAAAAACAAAAACCTTTTTTGAAACAAACTAAGAATATTTATGATGAGCCAAAGATAGGGTAATAGCATTTATAGCTTTGAGGCTGCTATGACTCTCCCATGCAACTCATCATAAATATTTTTAGCTTGTAGTATGTAGTAGCACTTAAGATATTTCCAGCAATATTATAAGGTGCAATTTTCAATTCTAAAATTGATAAATTATTTTTTTAAAAAAAATATCTAAGCCCAAGATCAATTAAAGATTTGACATTGATTGTATTTTAATATTTCTGAATAATTTTAATATGAATAATGTAATTAAGTTATAAAATAATCAGTTCAGCGCTTAGGCATAACAAGAAAAATAATGACCCATCTCTCTACAGATGTGTATGAAAAATTACATCAAAAATGACTGACAGAAGCACCATACTATACATTTCCACACATCAAAGGGTCTATACCATCATGTATTACCACTAATATCTAGGTCACACAAAAAACTGCAATCTCTAAAAGTTCCTAAAACACAAAGCATGGTGGCAAACCCTGTACCAGGATGTGCAAGAGGTCCTTGATCAATGTGAAGTATGCAAAAAATTTGCAAAAAGCGATACTCCCCCAAAGTCTATGTTGCCAATTTGTTGCCAACTACCCTTCAAGGCGTGGGCCCTTGACATTGTTGGGCCAATGCCAGGGAAACATAACAAGAAAAAGCATATCATCATTACCATAATAGACTTTGCCACTCTCTGGCCAGTAGCACAAGCAGTGAAAACACATACTGGCAACAACGTCTGATGCTTTATTGGCAAGGAGATTATTAGTAAGCCTAGTAAACCAGAACTATTGATCACAGATGGAGGCAAATAATGGACATCAGAAAGCACCAACATGTACCTCACAAAAAATGTGTCAAACACACAGTAACAACAACATATCACCCTCAGGCCAATGGCAGAGTCAAGCAACTAAACAGCAGCTTAGTGCAAGCCCTTGCTAAACTCACAGCTGGGAGGCCTGAGGACTGGCACAAGCAAATAGCAACTGTACTCCTTGTATGCCGCACTCAGGTGAACATATCCACCAGGAAGAGCTCCTTTGGGCTTGTATATGATACACAACCAAATATCATCTAAGACCTTATGGGATCAAAGTTGGAAATACCCAACAAAGACCCTCCTTGTTCAGCACCCCAGGTACTACAAACCAACAGTGATTAACTGGATAAGGAAGATAAACACCTACAAAACACATTTGTCTCTATTCAAGATAGACACAAAGTCAGGGACAAGGTCTGGGGGATGAACACAGACAAAATCAAACTGCAGCCCAAAAAAGTAGGCCCAGCTATCATACTAAAGGTAAACAACAACAAAACTTACCTGGTACAAGGACTATGAAAAGTTTAAACAGGACAAGGTCCTACATCACATTTGATTACGCCCCTGTAAGTCCCAACAGAGACAATGTGAGGCCGCCCTACTCACAACCAAACAGCAACTGGCCAAGTACAGCGCCCAAGCTCCTGAAAACCTCCCAGATGACCTTCCTCCAGATGAGGACAAAATTCAAACAGGGGGTGTTGAAACAGCAGGGTTAACCTGCCAAAATAGTTCCAACTAAGCAGGTTTGTGAACCACAATCCAACTTTCTGGCAATCTATAGCCAAGTTGGGAAGTCAACTTGAATCTCCAGAAATAGAAACATGGGAAATCAATGATCCCAAATAATGAATATCTTGATTCAGCGCATGATTCAATATCTAGATCAATCCAACCCCCTAACCATCCAACCAATTAATCATCACAATCATATTTTTCTTATAATAATTCATCACAACTATATAAGTCATATCTCCAAATAAAGATAATCATCTAGTCTCTAAATATTTTTCCCTTGTAACTATGCTAAAACAACACAGTTACAAAACAGATACATGGCAATTAGCCATATTTTCCTTCTGATACAGACTTGATTCATGAACATGAGTAGCATCAAGCCACAGTAGCTTTAGCTTAAAGCCAGATGTGTTATTAGATAAATAAAAATCTCTTATTTTTCTTATTCCCCTGGATAGGCTACCAGGTTTTCAATAGCATAGAAAGGGGTATTGAATACTTTAAAAATATTGGTTGGGGGAAAAGGTTGATGATGGGTAGGGGACGTTTAAAAAGTTCCTGGAACATATACCCTGCCTGATTTGCAGAAATGATGTTGAAAAATTCTACTATTAATGTTGGTACAGAAAATTTTAAATTGAGAAAGGGTGAATAGCCTTTGGTTGATAGGTAGATCAAGCCATAAATAATGAGGATGTTGCAGCTTGAAAACTTCTGGATTAGTTTGGGAGAGATATGGCTGCACCTGCTATAAAACCCCATCAGGGCATGAAGAGAAAGATATCTAAAGGCTGGAAAACTCTGAGTATACCGTTGGTACCTGGAAATTTAGTTTGAAAAATACAAGAGGGTGTCAGGGATCCAACCTGAGGGGGGTTCCTGAGAACTCATGGGCGGACGGCCCGCGGGCCCAGAAGGGAGAGCCCACCACAGGATTGGGGCTAACTTTACAATATAAGATAACAATTTTCCAAGTATTGCCCAAGGTCTGCTTGTAGGCACCATGGAATCAATCAACCCAGTGAGGGTGATATACATCACTCCAAATATTTGGGTGGAGGTGGGTTCATCAGTGGCAGCGGAATCTTGCGGGCGGTTGGGCCGCGGGGTGTGGGGCAGCGTCATTGGAACTAAATATGCGGGCAGGAAATTATACTTGTCTCAGTATAGCAGAGGGGGTATGGTGATTTTGACGCCTTCTCTGTACACGGTTTCAGTCTCTCTGGTTCTAGCTTCAGGGTCGTGGATAAGGATTTCCTCCAGAGTAAACTCTGAATACACCGGGTTGGGTGGGTACTCGGTAAAATGTACTGGGCCAAATGGAGCTCCTGGTGTTACGGTAAAGTTCAGGCGGCTGGTCCGCGGTTTCTAGGGGTATGTGAACACGGGGAACGGGGCTGCGAGGAGTAGAATGAAGATGAAATAAAACTAATAACAAGTATGGTATGATCTGGTTGAACCAAAGGTTCATGTCACTTTATTGCAAGGATGGCAATGGGCATCTTCCTGGAGGCCCAGGGTATAAGTATGCCCATCTGTCATGGCAAAACTTTCAAAGATTTTGATGGCCCAGGTTTCCCCATCTACTTGGTCCTCCCAGTCCTTGGTGGCAAAAATTGCGGGGGTTATTTCATTGGCTGACTTGCAACTAGAGCACTCCAATTCTTCAACCAGGTCACGGGACGGGTCATCTCTGGGTGGCCCGCTTCTCATGGAAGGTATCTTTGTTTCTTCTTCCGATGTGGCCTGGGTTATTCTGGGGTCTGTGGCTAACCCAGCCCGTTGATTGGTTGGGTTAACAGGAACCCCTAGCGCAGGAGGCATCATTGTAGGCAACCTTGGTTCATCAAACTTCAGGAGATTCTCCAAAGTCAAATCCAATCCTGATTTGAACCCCAAAAACTGTGGGCAGCCGGGCAGCTGGCCCTGTGGGCTGGCAGCCCGCAAGATGCCAGGGTTTGACTCCCATAGTTGAGGCCTTTTGGTTATCATAGTCAAAAGGAGTTTGTCACTTGTGACAGAGGGCCAGGTGTTTTTTTATTAAGGAAGTAATTATACACATGCTGCTTAGTATTTTTTGTTTTTAAAAAGACAAATTATGGCTTTATGAACATTTTTATTTATTGATAGTATGTAATTTTGGATTCATAAATGTGTGCTATATAGATGAATGTAAAAAAGGGTTGAGAAAAACATCAGAAATAAAACAGTACTTTGAATTCAGAACCTAAAAATAAAAATGCGGGATTGTCAAATCCTTGGTCCAAATTTCAAATCATATTTGCAGGATAGCCTTTTTTAATTAAATTAAATTCTTTGTATTTTTATTTGAATATTTAAAAATGCAGGAACTCATAGAAACTTTGCAAAGTTCAAGTTGAACTGCATATTTCCAATGGTTGGAATGAATTAACTGGAATTAGATTTGAAGCGTTAAAATCCATCAACCATTTTCATTAAGTTTACTATGTTTTTTTTGGAATTGCAGGATTGTCAAGTCTGAGAGCAAATTTCAAATCACTTTTGAATGGCACTAGTAAACTCAGACATTAATATTGGATCTGGAATCCAAAATTGAATGTACAGTAAGCACACTAGGAAACACCAACCCAAATAAAGAAGCTCCACTCTGGATAAAATCAAATGAAAATTTCAATCTCAACAACCATGTTTAGACATGAAATTAAGTGAAATGTAAAATTGTCTAAACAGAAAATGATGCAATATTCTGTACTCTAAATCACTGATATAGCAACACAAAACCATATAGTGATATATGAGCTACCCTACTGATGATGCAGAAATATTTTAAATGTTTTTTGGCTCTGGCATAGCTAGGGGCCAAAAAATGTTTTCAAAAGAAGGAAGGAAGGAAGGAGAGATGGGAAGGATAAATCATCAGTTTACTACACTATGTATTCATGTATTGCTATTAAAGATACTTGAATACAGTAGATTTTAAAAAATGCTAATAATGAAATAGAATTATATATTACAATCTATCTTATCATGTTGCTTTTTCCTTGTTGTGGCAATTTTTCATTTGTTGTTGATAATGTGCCTGCATTTAATTGGATAGTTTCACCTTCAGTTGCCAATGAAATAGGAAATCAAGTTGCCTCTGCAACCACAGCTGGCCTTGGGAAGGCAACTTGATTTCCTATTACCAAAGCGACTGAAGGTGAAACTATCCAATTTAATGAAAGTACATTATCATTAGCAAATGAACTATCAGCACAACAAGGAATAGGTAACTTGATAAAAATAGATTTTGATATATAATTCTGTTTTACTATTAGTATTTTCTAAAATCAACTGTAATCAAGCATCTAAATTTTAGCTGTCCTAAAATGGAATAGGGTGATTTTTGAGAATACTGATAAGGAGCGCCTTTTGGTGAAGCTTCAAATATGAAGTTAAGAAGGAGAGCAGTAAGTTTTATTGGGTAAGATTTTAGACTTATATACCTTTAGCTGTGGCAGAGATTTTAGTTGGATCAAACCTAGGGGTTGGTCATGTGCAGGATGGGTTTGAGTTACTGGGTACTTGGACAGTCATGTGATATTGGTTTGTTGCCATTTCTGGCATTTCAAACTGGATATTGGAAAGGCATCAAATTGGTCAATGGCTGGATTTTATTTGGGTTGGCGGTAGCCAGAATACTTGTACATCCAGATCTTTGACAATGCCTATGATTCCTAAAAGAATTAGCACAAATCCAATCTAGATCCTTTGACTTCCTGTTTGAGATACTCATAAATTATATTTATTTCAAATTCAGCTCATTTTTTAATTTTTAATTTGGTTCTGGGATTTGACAATCCTGCAATTTCAGAATTGTTACTAATTTCATATTGTCTATAATTTGTTAGACATACAGGAAATCTCAAATACTACATTAGAATCCCACATTTCTGATTCATATATCCTGCATTTGCTTGTTGTGTTTTGTCTTTAGTTAGTTGAGTTATCTGCTCAAGGTATTCAAAATTTGCCAATTTAAATAAATAAATAAACATCAAATTAAATGGTTGATTTTATTAAAAATTTTATTTTTCACTCAGCTGAGTTGCCCACAAATGTGATTTGAAATTTGGACCAAGGAATTGACAATCCCGCATTTTTACGTTTAGGTTCTGAATTTACACTAGTAGCGGTTCGATCTAGTAATTTAGTTCAAGTTATTTAATATCAAGGGAGGACGGCTGAAGTCGAAAGGGCGTGAAACTATCATCTATAAGAGTCCATGGTCTGTCAACAGTATAGATTTCAGCATTCTATTGCTGGGTGGGTTGTAAGTTTGGTCTCTCTCCCGAAGCATTTGAAGTGATCCAATTGATGAAATAGGAGACAAGCTATAGAACTAAGATACGTTTAAGAAAGTATTACCTCATCGCCTTCAGGCTCAAACATAACTTCAAATTAGCTTAGCTTTGAAAATGACTTACGGTCGTGATGAGCTTCAGGAAGAGTTTTCATCTCTAAGTTGGGGATTCGGCCATTTTTGTTGAGTTTCTCTACAAGAGAAGCTGTTGCACCATAAGAAATCACTGCATCCTTGGCTCCATGGACCAAGAGTAGGTTAGGAACATTTATACTCTTGTAGCCACCAAGGAAAAGCTTCAGAGATCCTAGTGCCAAATCCCTGACTAATGGGGTTAGAAGTTTAGATATGTTTACGTTGAATCAAAGTGCTGTTGAAGGTAACGAGGGGATCATTTGTAAGCTTTTCTTGTGTAGATTCGCTGCGTGAGAGGTCCTCCCATTCTAAACGTCAGTGATGCATTTACACATTCAACTTACTAACACTTACTTTTATCTCTAGCAAGGGAATAATATAGCTAAATATGACGATGAGCATCTGTAAGACCAATGGTGGTGCAGCACGCCCTGGTACAAGGCATGGGGCTTCTTATTTAGAATATACTTGAACTTTTACCTGATGTAATACCACCATGGACAAGTTCCCTCTTCTTGCCGCGTGAAAGATAGTTCAACACACCAAGCCCTCCCTAACTATTAGCTCACTAATAAAATATACTTACAAAGGAATGTCCCATAAGAAACAGAGGAACACCAGGCTTATGAATCTCGTCTATTGCTTTGGTCATATCAAGCAGCAGCTGCTCAGCTCCTCTTGCACCTCCAAGGTCATTCATTTTCATTCCCGTCTCACCATATCCCACCTGGTCAAAGGCGAGCACTTTGATGCCGTTCCCAGCAAAACGAGTGAAGATGTCACTGTAGCGTGAGACATGCTCGCTGTGGCCATGACAGAAGACAACATTTACCTTTGTCTCTTTGGGCTAATTGTGAGAATGGATTAAACTGGTATTTACCTTCCATATCTTGTAGAAGACATGTATTCCCAGATTGTTTTTGAAAGAACCCAAAGAAATCGAAGCACACATGGTCAAGTAAAACCATGGTAACAACAATTTATATCTACTTTCCGTTGCACTTTGATTTTCAACTCGCTTGCTTTGATTGATCCATCTTCAGGCTCTGATAACAGGGGCTTGCGCCAGCCATTGTAGATTTGACTCGGAACGCAATTTGCTTGAAACATGAGGACTAAATAGTTGGAGCATCGTGCTTGGGCAGGGACAAAGCGGGATTTTGAAAACAAACCAATACAAACACCAGTTGGAGGTGTTTATAATTGCGGGGTGACAAATTGGCATAAATATATGTAAATCAAAATATAAACAAATATGTCGGGTCAACCAGGATGGGGATCGCTACAGCTTCAGACATTTAACATGCAGGAACATCGATGTTGAAAATAACCGATATCAAACCGAAATTAAACTGACATTATATAAGATTTCACTTTAAAAAGTTAAATCAGTGAATTTGATTTGAATAAATATAATGCGTGGATATATTGTGACTGCTAGGGCTTATTACGGCTCCCTGATTTCGATCCCTTCCAACCAAAGAGTAGGGTTTAGTTTAGCCTTTATATTTGCTGCAGTGAGAAATCAGATAGCTCTGAGGTTTCGCCACAAAACATGGCAGCATGCTGTGTAACTTACCCCAGGGTTTATTTTATCACATAATTCTGGGGTATGATTTTTATAGGTTGGTAGAAAAGTTTCTTCAATAGACCAAGGTGCCACAGAACATGCCGGACATGGATCAAAGCCATGTGGTAATATATCAAAAGCTGCTTCCATCCCTGGGATAGTGATTTGCTCTAACTGTATCTTTCTCTTCATTTGGCGTATAAACAGTGCCAGCCCCAAAATCTCCTATAAACAAACAATCCTCAAAGTCTTTTCCTAACGCCAAATAAATGTATTGGAAACAAAGATAACCGTTGAGTTAAAGGGATGCGTTCCAAGTTAACAAAGAGCGCACATTTCTATCCCGAGTATTTTTCATTCCCCCGAAAAGACAAGCTCTAAGCGCCCAGCTTAAAGACAATAAATAGCTTCTAAAATATAAATTGCTTATGGTAACCGCTATAAATTTAAATTTTAAACGACCAAAGCATCAATCCAAGTAAAACTTTTATCTCATAGACATTTTCAAATTTAAACCTTATCAGCTAAACCTAACTCCATCCACCTGAAATGATTTGTCACCGAGCAGTATACATGAAGAAGGGTGCCGCATCTGCCGCTGTCCTCACCGAATGACAACTCCTTGATGAATCGAGATTGAACCTGCACCGATACTGTGGTAAATTTGTGGCGGGCTTAAGTCTCCAAGTGAAATAACTCGGCTCCCCAGAAATTTTCCAACCTTATTATGCCAACCCAGATGCCTGTGGTATATCACACTGCTATAAAAAGCCTATCAATTCCTTAATAAACAGCTCCAGCTAAACCTTATACCACCACTTTTCCCACAACTCACATAAAAACGTGGCTCGGAATCAGCCTGGCAGCTGTAGTAAAAATAAATCAGCATGGTAGAATCTATGTGATGCACCTTCTCTCCAGGGGTCACCAAGGTGTCCTGGGTCAAATACAGGGTCCATCTGGGTTAGAACACCATCCTTCAGGTGCAATAGTCCCACAGAAAGGTAATTATTACAGGCTTACAAAAGTACAAACTCTTCCAACACCTTTTCTACCAACATCCTTGCATCTGCTACATGCACTACAGCTTTTATAGGTGCTGAGCCACTCTAGGGCTTGTAAAGATCCTGGAAAAGCTATGTGAACTCTCCTTTAAAAATCTTGTCCTCTTTGTAAATACTTTAACCCTTTTGTTGATCTTAACCATTCCTTATATGGGGTTTTGTTAGATGTAAACTTTCTGCAAATGGGTCATTATTTGTTAGATTAATCTGTTTCCTAT
>QTSX02002553.1:0-24662 GCA_014839935.2 Entomophthora muscae | reverse complement strand
AAATAATGACCCATATCTACAACCAGTTTTTTGCAGACTTTTTTTAAAATAAAAAATATATATTCCTTAAAATTTAAAAAAATAAGAGCACAAATTTGACTTTCAAGTCAAAAATAAAATTTTATTCAAAATAAAATATTAAAATTTGGCTTTCCAAAAAACAGAAAGCCATCTTCCCCAGATCTGTCTCTGTTGATTTCGGATTTCCCTAATTTAGGGGAATCCAAAATCGAGTAGCACAACGACTTGGATACACCGATTACGACAAATGCCACAATCAATGCGTTTTTAAGCCATTGCAGCCCTAGTCATTAAGCAACTCATTCTTCTTTTATTTTAGGTTAAGTCTATTTTGTTTTAGGCTGAGTTTATTTTTTCATTCTCACAGCTGTGAAAAGGTACCCGCTTTGATTCTGACAACAGAATTTCCGACAACGCCACTTCTAACAAAATGACATCATATTTAGAATTTTAAATCTGGACTCAATCTAAAGAGATTTAAAATGTTGTCATTTTTCTGGAAATGCCGTTGTCGGAAATCCAGTTGCCAGAATCCAAGTGGGTATCTGTGAAAATTGCTGTATAATATAGTTCATAAATGGAGCTATAGGAGGCTATTATTTTAAAGAATTGACATCTTAACTATTATAATTAAATTTAGGTTTTAAAAACTATTCTCGAGAATTATCTTTCAAAATCATGACAATTTAGTAGAACTAAATACAAAGACAAAAATATACCCGAATAAATAAATTTTATTTTGTTGCTTTTAATTTAATACAGAATTCCTTTATCTATGAGCAAAAAAATACATCAAATACGAGGAAAATAGTTTATTTTATCTATGTAACTGAAAATCAGTTGATAGAAAATATTGTCAGAAAATCTTCCTGTCTCACGTCAGCTACTTTCACCCTCTATTTGCAAGTTTGTTCTTTTCAGACCTTTTCTGCAAAGTGCAGATTCCTAAGGCCTGTGGACTAAACGATTTGTGAAGTATTGCTCTAAGCATCTAATAGGTGCGAAGGCCGGATTCTGCTCGGAGTGCTCCGTCGCTGCCCTAATTGATAAATGCTTACAGCACTTTGGTAACTCTTGTATCGGAGTTCGGGATTACACTTTTTCCGGAAAAAATTAGAGGACCAAGCTAGCTCAAAGCTAGTGTATAATTACTAAAAGGCTGCTTCCGAAATGAGTTTTCCGGAATTTTAACGCCGTGGCCCGAGTCAGAATGCTTTATCAGTTAATAAGGCATCTGACATTCATTACTAGCTGGGATAATCCGTTCTTTAGCAGCAGCTTTAATAAAAAAATAAAGGGCATATATTAGGCGCTCATGCTAGTGGAGATCAAAGTTGGAGCAAAAAGTGGTTGTGTATTAAATGGGTATCGTTGCATCAAAAACTACTTATGCCCCTATCTTTATGCGAAATACTAAGTGTTAAACCAGATATGACGCAATGCTAAAACATTATAATAAGCATTTAAAGCCAGCATTCTGATCCTCATTTCATGCCGAATAGCAAGTTGGCTTGAGCTGGGGAAGCTAAGCCCAATCTCATTGGTAACAGTCATGCCAGTTGTTCTATAAATTGTTTCCCTACTTAAAGGTTTCAGTCAAATCTATATAATTATTAAACCAATAATTGTTGACGAATAGACATTAAGACAAGGCACCATATAAATCAAAGATAATCCTCGAGATTAAAGATTATCTTTCCATTCAATACTGATTTTTTTGTAGCAAGGTAAGTCAAGTCATTATTTGTTCGAGTTTATAAATCTTTTACCTTTTAAATGTAACTTTTAACTTCAAAATTTTAATCCAAATGAGTTTCGCTTGTACATCGAGCTTATCTCATTTGACTCTTGGGTTCCTTTTTGTGAGATGCAGCCGCCACTTTGATCTTATGAACTTTCCCGAGCTTTAACCTTTTTTATATACTTGCTTATTTCTTTGTTAATTCAAAATTTAGAATAGATAAAAATGTCCAAAATTTTCTCTTTTGACGAAGTCTCAAGCCACAAAACTTCAGACAGTTTGTGGATGATCATCGAAGGAAGTGTTTATGACATCACTAAATTCATCTCTGACGTAAGCAAGCTTTATTTTATGCTCATGAGCTAAGTGTACGTTAGCACCCCGGTGGTGAAGAGGTTTTGCTTGAGCTCGGTGGTCTAGACGGCACTGAAGCTTTTGAAGATATAGGCCACTCTGACGGTGCTCGTGAAATGCTTAAAGAGTATCTTATTGGAAAGGTCGATCCCGACTCTAAGGTAGGAGCATATTTTATTCAGTCATAGGCTAATGAAACTATATTTCAATGATTTATGATACTCATTCTAAATTAAGGCTGAGGGTTGAATCACTTTAAAATAGTTGACCTGTTTGGCTACTCACTAATCTTGTTTTAGCCTCAGAAAAAGACGACATATGAGCCTCTTCCGTCTAAAGAGAAATCAAAAGATGCTGGTCAAGGGTAGGTGTTTTTCTTTGGCTTTCTGAAAAATCACGCAATATTTTTGCTTTTTTTACTGCTGTTTATTTGCATTCAACGTTGTGAAATTGTAATTTATCCCTTTAAAAATATCACCTTCGGGGACCCACTATTAATGTTCGTTTATTTTCCTTCAGCTCTTCGTGTCTGATTTTGTGATGTCTAGGCTTCTCCCCGTTCTTGTCCCTCTGGCAGTGATTGCGGCATACGCATACTTCAAATATAGCTCTTAAGGATAACTTTAATTCTCCTGTAATACAATCCTTTCATTAAACTACTTTGGATGTTTCTTTCCCTGGAGTTATGTTATGAGTTAACCAAATGGCTTTCATGGTAGCTTTCTTAAAGTTTTAGGGAATTACATCGATAAGATACGAACTCCTTGAAAGCATGGACGAGCATGAGGTTATGCGGCCAGTTAAATACTTTCAAATTACTAAAAGAAGTTTTGAAATTTTCAAATCAAATATGAGCTTGAATACGCAAATGGTCTAAAGGTTGATTGTAAGGCCTTAAAGTATAAAGGCTAGGATTTATATTTTCATGTTCAATATACTTTGAACTTTGATTGTGTACTGTATTTCAATTAGTTTTGTTAAGCAAGAAGTCAACTTCCATTGAACTCGAATTAGTAACTAAAAAATCCAGCTACAGAGAATCATATCAAAGATAACTGTTTGGCATAAATTACACTTTCTATGCATTTAAGTGAGTGTTATATATATAAATCTTGGATGCATAAAGTAAGAAAAGGGTGAATACTAAAACTAAGAAAAATGATGATAGATTTATTAGTAGATGGATCATATTAAAGTATTATGATATGACCAGGGGTGTGTAGGTTAACAGTGATATTTGAAACGTTCCTTGAAGCACAGTTTGTCTTCTGGTATTTTATTCCTACTTCAGATTATGAGATACTATGTTCCACAACTCAGATTTGGATATTCCAGTAATCTTTAACCCAAGTTCAAGCAATTGAAGATGTCACAATATCTCCTGCTGGGGTGTTGCAACTGAGATTACTCCCCCGCCCGCTAATGTATCTCATGATACACAAGTGGCGCTTGAAGAGTCACCCCATAATGTAACTAACGGTATAGACCATTCTGTGGTTAATGTCAAATTATATGCATTATCTCCAAAATAGGGGAGATGCCAATTTGATGCGCTGATTCTCACTTAAGATGTTCCTAACCCAAACCTTATTCAGAACCGCCACAGTGTTACCTCTGGTGGACTTGCGACTCCCCAATACAGTATATGAACTATGTTCTTCCCCAATAAACACTATCTTATTACTACTGTTGTCCTTTCTATTTGAACTGTTGTCTTTCCCAATCCAAATACTGAACTATTATTTGGTTCAGTTGCAACACAGGCTACAGCCTCAAGCTACTTTTTCAGAGTTTTTGTGTTCAGCTCTTGGAGAAGACATCCAAGAGGACATGATGAGAAACATTTATAACAAAAGGTTTGAGGTTTGAAGCTAGCCTTGGGTTAGCCTTTAGGGCAAAATTAAGGGCACATACCTTAATTTTGTGGAATGCAAGAAGATGATTTCCTTTTGGAAAAAAGGAAAGGAAAAGTCTTGAAGAATACAAAAGCCAACACAAATGTGGATAAAATTGTCTTTATTAGGAGAAATGATTCTACTTAAATAGTAGATAAGGGTTAGTGATCACTCATTAGGTAGACAGAGTGATTGGGGGGGTCATGTTTGGATGAAGTCATACAGGATCAGACAAGGGCAGGTATAGTAGTCTGGAATGGGTGGATATTGGCACAGACCCATTTATGGAAGGTGAGGAATTTTTGAAGTCAAAAGCAAACCCAGCCAAATCTTCACACATATCATTATTTGGAGGCCATATCAAAATAGCATTAATGTTGCAATTTCTGATATCTCCCCCCTCAAGATTGGTCACAGGGAGTTGATATTTGTGGAGAAGCTTGGCATGAACACAGGCAAAGGGACAACCAGACAGCAGCAGCTTGATGGTATACTTAACGCCCTTCTTGAAGGTGACTTCACAAGGGCCAACCCAGAGGGAGTCTAGTTTGTGGGCTCAACCCCCAGTACAATTATGATAATAGAGAACTAGGTCACCCACTAGATACTCAGAGAGGGGGGCTCTGGAAGCATTGGAGGGCTAGAGTTTTAAAACTTTGACTTTATAAGCAGTAGAATAGGCTGTAGCTTGGATGACAATGATCCAATTAGTCAAGTCTTTGACATGAGCTTCAGGATTTGCAAACTCATCAACTTTGATCAAGGGGGGTCCCAAGATTGAGGGGGTGGCGGCTTCATGCCCATACAGCATGGCAAAAGGGGACTGATCAGTTACTTGGTGTCTACTAAGTCTATACACAACAAGATCAGCAGGGAGGAACATATCCCAGTTAGTGGCATCAGAGAGGGTAAGCTTCCTCATGATGGACACAAGGGTGGAATTAGCCCGTTCCACAGTCCCGTTGGTTGATGGATTATACAGTGCAGAGAAGGATTGGTGGGTGCCCATTGCCTCAACAATGGATGTGATGAGCCTGGCATTGAAGTTAGTTCCATTGTCGGAGAGTAACGTCTGGGGAGACCCATGTCAATAGACAATATCTTGTAGCAGAAAGTTAGCGGTAGTCTTGGCAGTAATATCTTTAGTATCCCTGGCTTTAACCCATTTTCTAAAGTGGTCTACTGCTACTAAGATGAAACAACACCCAGACCTAGAACAAGGGAGGAGCCCAACAGTATCAATACTCACAGTGTGGAAGGCATGCTTAGGAGGGATGAGCCTGAACTAATGTTGGGAAGGTCAGGGTCGTTGGAGCTGCCAAGAATGACAGGAGGCAAGGACGTCAGGGATTAGGAGGCGCATGTTTTCCCAATAGAAGTTTTTGCACAACCAGTCATGAGTTTTTGTTATGCCTCCATTCCCAGTATCAATGTGAGCTTGAAGGATGATGGCTATTCTCATACTGGGGCGGATGTAGGGCAAATAGGTGTTGTTGACTCTCTTGAAGAGTTGTCTATCCCAAATCAATGTATCCTTAGATAGGGTCTGCAGTGCCAATTGGATGTCTTCTGGCTCAGTGGTCCAGGAGTCAGGATACACTATTAACTTGTATAAGCAATCAGTGTTTGCAGGATGGATGGCTAATATGGGAATCCTGACAAACCATCAGTGTTCTGATGTTGCGCACCAGGGTGATGTACCACAGTGAAATTGTATCCTTGCAAGCGCAGGGCCTAACATGCTAACCAACCTTCAGGCTCCTTTAATTGCTGCAGCCACTTAAGGGATGAGTGGTCAGTGACTACAGTAAAGTGAGTCCTGTAAATGTAGTGCCGGAACTGTTTTACTGCATGTAAAACTGCTAAGCATTCTTTTTCTGTGACACTATAGTTCTTCTCGTGTTTGTCAAGGACCCTGAAGAATAGGCCACAGGTTGGTCCACGCCTTCATTATCAAGCTGGGATAGGATTGCACCTACTGATAACACACTAGCATCAGTGTACAAGATAAACTCCTTGTTGTTGTCATGAATGTCATTTCAATACTTGTATTGAAAGTCTGGGAATCAAACCCTGGGCCTCAGAAACAGCCTTATGTTGACCAGGGTAGACAGGAGCCCACCAAACTGCCAGTTGGACCAAACCCTGGCCTGCCAGAGATGCCTTGCCCCAACCTGGATGAACAGGAACCTGTCAGTCTGCCAAGTGTCAAGACTTGAAGTTTAATATCAACATTAGAAACCCCAGAATCAAACCCTGACCCTCCAAAGGCTAATTGAGTCACCCAGGATGGACAGGAACCCTCCAACTCACTGAGTTGCTAACCTGAGTTGTCAAGTTACTCTGAGACCCTCCAGTTTCCTAAGGACAATTCCCCAAATGGTCACCAGATTGCTGCCAACCTTGTGCCACCAAAGATCCAGACCTATGCAGAGGTTGTAGCTTGCCTAAAGAAGGTTAAAACAAAGCCTACTGCCAGCCCCACCAATGACCACCAGCAGCTTCCAGTCCCCTGTTCAGGATGAGTAATAAAATTTGACTGCTCAGGTGATGTAGTGAACAGTAGCGGTGGAACAAAGCATCCCCACTTCTGTTCACCAGAGCAAGCACAAACAGGATCTGCCACCCTTGAGATTCAAAGCCAAGATACATGTCCTGCCAGTGCCTTGTCTGCAAATCTGAACCCTGAAAAAAATTGAAGAAGCAAAACCACATGGTATAAAAGCCCTGGCAATATGGTGATGACCATATCATCATTTTCAATAATAAAGTTTTATGAACCTTTGGTTTGAACAAATCTTACATTATCTAGTCTTAGTGATCTTTCATCTCAACTCTGACCAAGTAGTTAATCAGGCAACCACCACCTCTAGAGACCAAACTGCTTACCTACATCAGGCACTATACTGTCCCCCAGGAGCCGCCTTTGGACCTGTGCATTTTACCAAATACCCGCCCAACCCCGCTGTGACCGTACAACAGTCATCTTGGGCTGTGGTTTCACAAAGAGGTTGAATTGTGATGAATTTAATAGGTTGAAATTCAAAACAATAGTATTGGCCTTGAAGAGATTTTACAGCATAGTAATGGATTAACCAGGAATCAATTAGGCTGTACTAATTGAGGTCCAAAATGAATAATATGAACAACTCAGATTATGAGCCTAGGTGTCTCAAACTGTCTAATTAACTATTGAGGTTAATTGAGGTCCAAAATGAATAATCTGAATGATTCAGATTATGAGACTAGGTGTCTCAAACTGTCTAATTAACTATGGAGGTTGTCATGAATGACATTTCAATACTTGTATTGAAAACCCAAGAGTCAAACCTCAGTCCCCCGAAGGCGGATTGGACCTCCCAGGACGGTCCAGGACCCGCCAATCCGTTAAGTCACAGACTCAAATTCTTAATTTGCCCTGCGACCTGCCGGCCTAATACTGAGGATTCCCTGAATGGTTACCAGATTGCTGCCAAACCGGTGCCGCTGGAGACCCATACCTAGCCAGGAAATATGGTCTGCCTAAAGGAGGTTGGGAAAAGACCTACTACTAGCCCTGCCAAAAAACACCAGCTGTTTCCAGTCTCCAGTCCAGAAAAGGTATTTTAATTGGCCAACTCAGGTGACATGGTGAACAACGGCAGCAAAACAAAGCACTGCCACTTCTTTTCTCCAGAGCCATTGCAGCCAAGAACCCCCAAACCAGTGCCACTGAGGGCCCAGACCTACGCAGAAGCTGTGGCTTGGGCAAGGTCCACTAATAGCCCTGCCAATAAGCACCAACTGCTGCCAGTCCCCAGTCCAGAAAGAGGAATGTAATTAGCCCACTCAGGTGACATGGTGAACCAAAGCGGCAAAATTAAGCATTGTCGCTTCTGTTTGCCAGAGTGTACCCAACCAGAACCTGATGCCCTCCAGACCCTAAGCCAAGATCCATACCCTACTGGCAAACTGCCCATGGACCTGAAGCCTTCAAAAAGCAAAGAAGTCAAATCACATGGTATAAGAACGCTGGCAGTGTGGTGATGACCACATCATCATTTTTGATAATAAAGTTTATGAACCTTTGGTTCAAACAAATTCTACCCTATCTAGTCTTAGTGATCTTTCATCTTAATTCCAGTCAAGTAGACCACCAGGCTGCCACCCTCCCCCAAGACCAACCTGCCAAATTGTACTAGGCATTATACTGTCCCCCAGGAGCCCCCTTTGAACCTGTGCACTTTACTGAATACCCCCAACCCAGCCTATTTGGAGTACAACTTGAAAATCATCCTCATTGCCAACCCATTGGCAAGGACTAGAAGTACCAAATACATAGGACACAAAGGAAAGAGGATCAAGATACCGCCCTTATTGTTCAAGGACAAGTACAATTACCTACCAGCGTACTTTATTCCCATGACTCCTCCCTTAACCCTGCAACCTGAACACCCAATGGAACCCCCCACTGCCGCTGAGACCACGTCCACCCAACTGTTTGGAGTACTCTACATTACTTTGATGGGAATGGTAGACACTATGGTGCCCAACTCTGGGCCCTGGTCTTTGCTTGGGCGGTCTGTATCCTATATTATCAAGTTAGCACCCATCCTATGGTGGGCATTACCCACTGGTCTGGCAGTACCCTGTCCAGAGTCACCTAATGCCTCCACCTATGCCTGGCTTCCTGACAGTTGTAGTCTGGGTAGACCAGGATAGAAGCCGCTCTGAGCTTAGTCTTCAAAGCCTTGAATGACTTTTGTTGACTATTCATCCACTTGAAGGGAACATTTCTGAGAAGCTGGACCAGAGGCTCACTCAGTTCATCAAAATCAGGGATGAACTGGCAGTAGTACCCCATCATAATGAGAAGTACTTGGACTTTGTGGAGATTGGTGGGGGGCAACATCTTTTCAATGGCATTAAAATTATTGTTCATAGGCTGTATCCCAGTCTGAGAACCTCATGGCCCAAGAACTCAAGTTGCTCTATGAAGAAAGCGCACTGGGAGGTTTTGAGTTTCAAGCCAGCATTGCAGATTTTGAGAAAGACAGCTTTGAGGTGGTCTAAACGGTCAGTGAAGGTGGAGCTGAATACTGTTATATTGCCTATATATACAAGTACACATGAGAGCTTCAGATCTTGCAATATGGAATTCATAGTTTGTTGGAACGTAGCAGGTGCATTAAAAAGTTCCTGGGGCATCTGGGTTGGCTCAAAAAGCCCTTCAGACGTAATGAGGGCAGCTTTCTCACAATATTCAGGGGATAAATCTACTTGCCAGTATCCAGAATCTAATTTCATTGTGGAGAAGAATTTGGATCCTCCAAAACGTCTAAGGGTGTTGTCAATTTGTGGCAGAGGATATGAGTCCTTTTTTTGTAAGGGAGTTAAGACTTCAGTAGTCCATGACAATACTATGCCCTCCATCCTTTTTCTTGAGGATCAGAAAAGGGGGAGGCACATGGGCTTTGAGACAGAGCTAGCAACCCAGCATCCAAGAGCTGCTTTAACTCTTTATATACTTGAGCATCTTCCACTTGACTGCGCCTATAAGTCTTGGCGCAGAAAGGGGAGCATCTCCAGTATCAATTTGATGGATAACACCTTTGGCAAACCCATAGTTGTTAGATCCAGAGGCAAAAATATCCTTAAATTGGTCCAAGAGATAAAGTATGTACTTCTGCTGGATAGGCAAGAGTTGAGGAAAGTTAGCAGCAGTAAATAGGGAGAGCACTTGGGGATTGTCCTCAGGTAAGTTGAAATCACCAAATGTCCCAAAGAGATAGAGAGAGGCCACCTGTTCTGCCCCTAAGATGCAACTATGTCCCACAACCTGACCCCTTGAGACCTACATGGGGGAGGCAGTCAAATTGGCCAACAACAATTGTACTGGTTATTTGTGAGTTTTGTCCAGGATCCCCAGGCATAAACAAGGCTCCTTGCAACTTAAGAATTCAGGAGAGTATAATTCTAAGAAGGATTTCTCAGGAATCTTGTAGGACATCTGGGAGTCAACCATCACCTGGGAGCCTAGGGGGTAGTGATGGCTGCTGGAGCAAGAAGCAGGATACCTTCTTTGCAGGACAAAAAGGAGGTGGGGAGTGCATATTGGAGGAGTTAGTCCTATAATTCAGCAAGAAGATGCTGGCGGGGTACTTGAGGACACATTTCTTAAGCCTTTTGCCTGAGATACACAGAGGCTCTCCAAAGATTAAAGGGACCTCATATTCTAGAAGAGACAAATAAATATCTCAAAGGTTGAAAATCCCATTATACTCTTGGAGGAATTGTGTTCCTAACAAGTGTTTGTAGCTTTATTCTCTAAAACAACCACATGGGATGCAATGAGGAGTTTCCCAAACCTCATTGGTAAAGCAGATTAGGCGCCAATAACCAAAGTCTGGGCCATACCAGCTGTTCCATAGGACTGGTTATAGTTGATATCAGGAGCTATTGTGAGCTTCTTTTTCAAATTGGAAGACACAGCATTAACAGGGGAGCCTGTGTCCAAGATATTCTTTATCTTGAATTTTTGGATGGATACTTCTACACAGGTGCTATCTTTTCCAAAAGGAGGTAATACTGCTAGAACATCTTGAGGGGATTCTAGTTTTTCTCTCATTTTACTAACATTCCCTTCAAGGCAGGAATTTTCTTTTACACAGTTTGTAAAAAGAAAGGACACTGAGAGGTTTCTGAAGAGGGCATGTGCTAGTTCAGCAGCTGGTTCAGAGGTATCAACCAGGACAGGGGGACAATGAGACTGATCAAGGTAAATGTGTACTACCACAGACTTTTTTGCTGGAGGCAAGAGAGTTTTGTTAGTAGTCTTCTCTGAAAAAAGCTTTTAGGAGACAGGCACAGTTTTAGGAACAGCTAACACAGAATAGACATATCTATCACTATTATCACCATCAGAATATTTGAGTTCAAAATCACTCAAAATATCATGAAAGAGATGAAGGATAGTAGTACCAGATGATAGAGGCAGCTCATCATCAGAAAAAGGACCAGGAGAAGACTGGGGAGGTTGATCAAATGAGAGTAACTCTACCTCCAAGTTGACCTCTCTTTTCCCACCTGCTCCTTAGGGTCAAATCTTTCTACTTGAAGGTTTGTATAAGACTAAGAGTGGTGACTTATCTGGCCCCAGTTATGATAATTCTGATGTTTGGGTTGCCCTTTGGGCCCCAAATTCATGATGTGAGGAGTGTGGGGAGTAGTGCCAGCATTGCTAGCCTTATTCTCAAGTACACAGTATCATTATGAGTTAAATAAATGTCTTGCAGAAGAGTTTTGATACTCTTGATAGAGATGTGAGATGCCTCATGTACATTAAAGTGTAGGCACAGGAGTTGATTCACTTTGAGTGCATTGGAACAGACAGGGTAGGATTCCCAAGGAGTCAGCTGGCAGCTGGTGATGAGTTGTTGCCCCTCAACGTGGAAGCAGTTAGAAAAGTCAGCTAGAGTGATCTTAGGCTTGAAAGCAATATGCATGAAAGCATCTTTCTTAACCTCTAGACTTAGATTGCCTCCAAAATTTTTGATGAGGAGACACTTCATGTCCTCCCAAGTGACTATGGATGGAAGCTTGGGACCACAGCCTCTTGGCAAGTGGGATGTAGGCAGTTAAGGACGTGTTCCTTCTTGAGGCCTTCAGTAGCCCTCCTCATGGCTGTCTCATAAATTGTCAAGAAAGCGGCAGTAGTGGAGGTCTTGGGATCACAAATCTGCTTGAAGGTGAGTTTGTAGTTGGGATCAATGAAGAAGGACATGGATTGGCTGTTATTTCCCTTATTTAGAACATTGATATGTGGATTCCCTTCCAACTCAGATTCAGCAGCAGGCTGTCTAGTCCACAGAAGACAAAGGCTTTCTTCTAATGTATCCAGGGTGGAGCTATTTTGGCCTCCAATATCTCTGGAGTTAGACACTACAGTTTTGATCTAATCAATTTGTATCTGCTGGACAGCCAACGTATATTCAACCCCATTGACTCAAGTGATCATATCTGTGGCTTGAGATACCAATGGGGAGATCTTCTCATTCATAGTATCTGTTAGGCAGGAGAGATTTCAAACCTCCTTTTCTAGGGTGTCTTGTCTATCTGCAACATCATTTGTTACATAATCCAAGTTGTCCAATGTAAGGGCATCTAATGTGTGGCTGCCCTTCTAGACCTGGGCAGCACTCATGATCTTCAGGCACCTGTGCCTCTTCATTTTCACTCTTGCCCTCACCTTCAGATCCAGACAAATAATTATCTTGATCTGAGAGGCGTTGGTGGAGTTAAACAGTTTCACCTTTTAATGTAGCCACCTGGTCTGTCAAGATGGTAATACAGGGATCAGGTAAAAGTTTAGCGGCAGGTACATTAGCTGTAGCAGATTGGCAGCAAATAGTAGCCTTAAGCTCAGCAATAGCCTCTCAAATATTGGTCTCAGACATAGGAGGACTCTCAGGAGGAGGTGTGGGAGACACCACATCAAAGACTGCCACCTTCTTATTGACATACATTTGGACTTGGCGTAGTTTATCTCCTAGTGCAGCCTTATCCAACTTGTATCTATGTTAAAGCTTACTGCCTCACTCATCTACACAAGCTCTAATCAACTTGAACTGGTAATTGGTATGTTTTCAAAATTAGTTGAGCTCTTCCACTAAAGTATCATAGTATTGGTTATAGCGTAAGAGTGCATCTTTTATATGGCCTTGCCAGACAGTGTGACAATTTTACAATTCACAAAAGTTTTTTCTAATATACTCAGGGAGATATGAACAAATGGCATTTAGTGAAGAAGTCAAATACTCATGAGAAGCTAGGGAATCCTGTTGGTTGTCAGATATACAAGCAAAGTGGCAATGTGTCTATTCTTGATAAGCCACATTCTGAGCATGGTTGTTTGCCACCATGGTTGCTACTGGAGATAAGAGCTGGTTTTGGGAGCCCAACACTAGCTGACAGTGTGTCAAGGTGGGCTAATGAACTGATTCACTAGCACATCAATGATTTCCATTGATTTCATTAAACTAGGTTGGAGCCCAAAATCCAGCAAGAAGGAATATAGATCCTCAAAATTGTACACAGGAAAAAGACCAGAGATAGAGTGCATATCTACTGTGCAATTATGAAGAAGGGAGCAAGCAGTGGCATGTGATTTATTAATTAATTTCAAGAAAGAAAGTTAGTATGGGGCTCACATGGGCTCAGGCAACAATACCATTATCATATGTGTTTTAGGAGAGTAAGTAATATTTTTCTTAAGGAGAGGACTCAAAACTATAGGGGACTTGGGGACTTCAGTAATAATAGGCAAAGGACCAGAGAATGTACAGAGGGAAAGAGTAACTGAAGGGCTGGAAGCCCATGTAGTGAGCAGAAAATTGTTGTGTTTGGCTCTCAGGAAAGACATCCTAGAGTAAACAGAAGGAAACATCTATAAAAAAGGTTTGAGGGTTGAAGCTAGCATTTGGTTAGTCTTCAGGGCAAAATAAAGGGGACAACTTTTTTTGGGAAGATTGAAGAGAGCTTCCTTTTATTGAAAAGAAAAGGAAAGGAATAAGCTTGAAGATTATAAAAACCGACACAAATGTGAATAAACTTGTCTTTATTTAGAAAGAGAATTTTATTTATATAGTATAATGAGAGCAGAGATTAATCACTAGATATACAAGGGAGCTGGTTGTCTTTGAAACCATAACAGAATTAGAATAAACAAGGTAGCACAATCCAAGATGTGTGGATGTTGCAGTTGATCTATTTATAGAAAGGGGCAACTGTTGAAGTCAAAAGAAAACCCAAAAAGGTCTTTGCAAGTATTGCAATTTGCGGGTCATATCAAAATAGCATTGATAATGTGATTTACAACAGGTTTGCTTTCAAATACCACAGTTGCCCCCTTTCTCTAAATGGGTTGACATCAACATCCACACATTCTGTATTGTGCTACCTGCACTATTATGATCCTGGTATGAGTTCAGCAGAGTTGACTCTATCAGCCACACTGTCTACCTATTTAACAATCTATGTTCTCATTCTACTATTTAAGTAGAATCATGTTCCTAAAAGAAATTGGTTTATCCAAATTTTTGTTGGCTTTTATAATCTTCAAGCTTAATAATTCCATTCTCACTAAAAGGAAACTCTCTTCAATCTTTCCAGGAAATTAAGGTACATCCCCTTAATTTTGCTCCAAAGGCTAAACCAAGGCTAGCTTTAAACCTCAAACCTTTTGTTATAAAGGTTTTACGCTGTGTCCTCTTGAATGTTGTCCCCAAGAGACAAACAAACAGTAGTATTAGTATTTATCATGTTTATCTGTGGCTCCTTTTATTTATCATCTTGATACTCACTTAATGAATATGAATAAAAACAGCCAACATGTAGGTGCCAATTTCTCTTCTTAATAAGCCCAAGTAATATTATAGTACAGAGATAAAGATGGAATTGGAATTCGAAGCAGTAGATAGGGCATCTGGAGGATTATTAAGCTTTATATGAAGCTGATTAATAGAATTTCTCATCTGAGTCATCTAATGCTCATTAGCTCTAATCTGTTATTTAATATTTTGAAACTCACTTGCACTATAAATAAGGAGATCATCAAAGTCACATAAGAGATTCATCAAGATTGGCAAGAAAAACTCAGGGTTTTGAATAGAGCTGTTGGGGGAAGATTCATATATGAGTAAACCATGGACAAGGTGAGTTCTACAGCAGCAACTCAAGCTTCAAGAGCAAAGAAAGCGCTAGAGGATGGTGTCACAACATCTTCAATTACTCCCTCTTGGGGAATTAACGCCCTAAGTAGATCACCAAATGGCTCACTGACTAACAGTAAATCAGTGGCACTACTATCAGGTGACCATCTAATACAGGGACCAAATAATCCAGATCCTAAATGAAACTCAACTTGAGTAAGCCTTGTGACTTAAGAGGAACATTACTCAGATAAGCCCCATGACCTCCATGACTTACATGAACAGTATGTGGCTTTCCATGATACTATATATTATCTTATATTAATATTCAATAAAGTATCACTCTCTTCTTAATCTTCCCCTTTATCTTGTTTATTATACTTCCCAGAAGTATATAATCAACTGTGGTAGCACAGATACTTTATCCATACCTACCAGGCTCAAAGGAGAAATTCCTCCTAAGAAAAAGACCCAAGCAATGGTACTCCTTAATGGCTGGAGAGACTAAAAAGAAGGAAAAGACATCCCTACAGGCCTTGTCATCTACAACAACGTCCTTGTACCCATCAAACAGTACAACATTCTCAAAGCCCATAGGCTACTACCCACAAACCCAACCATGTTGGAACCACAGCAGCCTGAAATACCCAACATTGTATTCCAACGCCTACATACAGCAGAAATTGGGGATTTTACAGGACTACATTGGGAAAATGCCCCCTATGGATCAACATTACACAAAGCAAATTCAAACAAGTGGACTACCACCGCAGACTCTGGGTCAGTGAGATTGCCCTTTGCGTCACAGGAACCACATCACGTTTTGTAAGCAAGTGGCTATTCCAATACCCCAACCAGAAGGAAAACTGGGGGTATTCAAAACTGCATTCCTCAAAAAGTTCTCCATGAAGGACTCTGATGTTGTAATCATGACTGAACTTAGAACGTTCAAAATGACAAGAAAAATTGAGGAATACAATGCTGTGTATAAAGACCTATGTGACTGTGCTCCCAATACCATTAACTTTGATGAACCTGGACCATGGTTGGACTTCTAAAATGGCCTCCCCACGCACATTAGGCATCAACTTAACATGACCCGCTGCAAGAACCTTGAAGATGTATTCTTGGAAGAAAAGCATGCAGCTCAAAAGTCTGACAACCTACATGCAACAAACATGCGCAAGGAGAGCCCTACAGCCAATAAAGATCTTTGACCAAACAAACAAAATAATCAAGCCAACAACACCCATCCTTGAAACAGGAATTGTACTGCCCAAGCCAACCAGGAAAGCACCAACAATACCCACAAGGAGGGAAAAGCTCAGGGGAGTTCTTAGGCAAGCCGCCCTCCCCCAACCTACAAGACTTGTACAGGGACCAGGACGTGGACTCAATCACCATGATCCAAGTACCCTCCAGTGACCCTCTATTGTTTTCTGCCCAAACTGGAAATAAACTCCTCACTTATCCTTTCTGTTTTTGCAGATACCAGGGCACCACACTATTTCACACTGGAGCAGACCAGTCCCTCGTTAAAAAAAATTGCCAACCTCATGAAACTACCTACAGGCTGCAGCAATATCAAGAGGATCATCATGGCAGACAACAGAAGCACACCAATCACTCAAGAGGCAAAACCTTTCTGCGCCCAAATTAGAGATGTGCAAACCACACTCAGTGGCCCCATCATACCAATCCCCAAGTACATTATTATACTTGGCCTGGATTAGATGAGAAAGACCAAGCCTCATATTTACTGAGATAGCACTACCTTCACCATACAATGAGGCAAAGTGCATCACCTTGTTTACCCAACTCACCTCAACACACTCACAAGAGACCATGTGTTTGTGAAAATTATGAAAACAGAAGAGTAAACTGACCTTAGCAAAATCAATTGGAGTACCTGTACGTATGAGGTCATCCACTTTAAGAATACAGAAAACCAATGTAAAAAAGACTACATCTGAGACCAACTAGTTAGTGAGTTCCCTCTGTCTTCCAAGAAGCCCTACCAGGGTTACCACCCAACCGTGGCATACAACACAAAATTGATCTCAAAGGAAGTGTACCTAAGGCACAACCTATCTACTGCCTCACACCACAAGAGCACAACACCCTAAAAGCTTATCTTGATGAAGCCCTTGAGAAAGGACTCATACAACCATCAAAGTTGCTTTTTGGTGCTGCTGTCTTCTTTGTAGAAAAGAAAGACAAAGGAATCCACCTAGTCACAGACTACAGAGCACTCAACGAGGTCACACTTAAGAAAAGGTATCCCCTGCCACTGATTGACAACCTTTTTGACTCCCTGGAGGGGTCCCAAATCTTTAAAAAGATTGACCTGACAGCAGGCTATCACCAAATTTGAGTAAATCCTGAAGATATCCCAAAGACTGCCTTTAGAACTAAATATGTATCCTTTGAATGTGTTGTTCTCAATTTTGGGATGACCAATGCCCCCAGTACCTTTGTGACCTTCATGAACAAGGTCTTCAAAGACACATTGTTAAAACAAGCAATTATCTACCTGGAAAACATCATCATCTATAGCCCAAACTTGAAACAACACTGGGAAGATGTCTGCCTGGTCCTCTGCGCCCCTGAAGAAAACCAACCAGTTGCAAAACCATCAAAGTGCAAATTCTTTATGTCTGAGCTCCTATTCCTTGATCACATTATCAGCAAAGATGGAATCAAATCAAATCCATACAAGATGCACACCATAACTAAAATGCCAGCCCCAAGAAATAAGAGCAAACTCCGCACTTCCTTGGAATGGTAGCCTATGTAAGAAGGTTATCCCTGATTGGGGTGCCCTAACAGCCCCCCTGTCTGCCATTACAGGCAAAACAACCAAGTTTGTCTGGACGCCACTGTGAGACCAGCATTTCTGCCAACTAATGGAACATATGGTCACTGCTCCTATCCTCCAATACCCAAATTGCAAGGGGATCTATGGGTTAGAAACCAACACATCTGACTACGCCATAGGAGGAGTACTCTGTATCCAAACAGCAGAAAAGGACTTCCTCCCTGTGGCATATGAGTCAAGAAAACTACCCAACAGTGAACAAAGATATCTCACATACAATAAAGAACTGGTGGCCATCATACATTGCCTCATGAAATGGAAATGCTATCTAGAAGGGATCTAAACATTCAAAGTACTCACTGACCAAAAGTTGCTGATATTCTTTAAAACACAAAAATACTTGTCAAGAAGACAAGCCAAAAGGATGACCCTCATACAGAGGTACCCAATGCAAATTGAATACAAGCCAGGCAAGGAAATGCTTACTGAAGATGCCCTTCCAAGGCTATACAGCAAACATGTCCTTTGCGCTGATGGCAACCCTGACTGGATCATGTTAATCATGGGGAATCTCCAGGAAGGGTTCCCACCTGGAACCCCAATGGATATCCAAGAGAAGGTCCTTAAGAACAAACATCTGTTCAAAACGTATATGGCACTCAGCACCAAATACTTCCAATTGGTGACACTGTACCTTATGTCCCGTCAAAGCAAAAGATTGACACAATCCTCCAATATTGCAGAGATCTGAGACACACCTGTAGCAGTAACTTGCACAAATATCTCAAGACAAACTAATGGTGGCTCAACATGCTATATGATATCAGAGAGGTACTAGAACAATGCAAAGTCTGTGAGAAGTACGCCCAAAGCAAAGCACCACCCAAGTCAGTAGTAACTATATCCATCACACAACCCTTCAAGGTGTGGTCACTGGATATTGTGGGACCATTGCCTGGCAATAACAAAGGCAAAAATTGCATCATAGCAGCTATTGACTATGCAACTAGGTGGCCTGTAGCACAAGCTACAAAAGAACACAAAGGCAATGATTTGATATAATTTATTGGGAAGAAATCATAGCCAAGTTTGAAAAACCTGACCTTCTTGTCAGGATACCAGGAGTACCACGGAGCTCCAGCAGACAAGGGAGGAGTCAAAGCAGGTACTGGCATGGCCAACCAGATTATGGGACCTAACTTTACCAGGTAGGAAAGGGCCTTCTCAGCCACAGCCCAAGGCCCAGCCACTGGCAAGGCGGAGTCAATCAATCCTGTGAGCGCCAGGTAAAGCACTCCCATGAATTGACTACTCTGGCCAGTGGCATCAGAAGTGGGTGGGGTTGAGATGGTTGGTTTGGGTGTTGGAGGTGGTTCCATGAGGACCAGGTAGGCAGCAGGATTTTTTACTTCCTGTTGAAGATCAAAGGGTAGATGGTGATTACTTTGCTGCCACAGACAATTTGGTAGGGTTCCTTGGGTGTGTTTGGGCAGGTGTACCACTGAAAGTCTTCCAAGGTCTAGGGTTTATGATCAGGATTTGGGGGGATACTTGGTGAAATGCACAGGGCCAAATGGAGCGTTGGGTAGACAGTAGTAGTCAAAGGCTTTGGTTTTGTCAACTGGAGTCTGGCTATCTATCCCATGGGATAGGTGCTGACGCTTGGGTGTATGCAGATGGAAGAGGATCAAAAATAGGTATGGAAACAGATTGGTGAGCCAAAGGTTCATAACAACTTTATTTGGTAAGGATAATGATACAGAACTTTTTCAGGTGCTTCTGATTTATATACTTACTCACATGCAAGTGCCTCTGGGCATGCTTCTGGTTCTATCTGGGTGGCAAGGCTTGACATCTCAGGTTCTGCTGTTTGGTTGGCTGCTTAATGGTCATTTTTGGGGTTTTCAGGAACAGTTGTCTGGCTTTTTGGTGGTCCATCTTGGCTTGGCTGGTCATTGGTTCTGACAGGTTTGGCTTCTGGGGTTATGGGGGTTTTCCCAATTTGATCACTATTTTTGGACTGGCTTGACAGGCTTTCCTGAGGCCAAGGAACTTGATTAAAAAAGGGGTCCCCAATTGTGGGACCCCAAATTACTTAATGGAGGGTGGGCTTGAACTGGGTTTAATGGGCAGCTAAAATTATCCTGCACAGGCCCAGCTAAACCATAAAGGCTTGGGCATAGCTTTTGGGGCCCAGAACAGGCCCTGCAGCTATCACCAGGGCAGGAACTGGTTCCCGCACCTGGATTTGCTTTGAAAAGCAAAAACCCAGGTGCAGGCAATTCTTCCCCACCCACTAGCCCCGCCTGGTGGCTAGGAGTGGGTTTGATTCCTGCCTGGGGCATTGAATATGTTACTTTTATAACACTTCTGATCACAGATGAAGGCACCAAACTTAAGGCCATTGAAATCAATATCTATCTTGCCAAGAATAAAATAAAATACATCACAGCCAGCCCATATCACCCTCAAGCAAATGGACAAGTAGAAAAACTAAACAGCTTGCTTGCAGAAGCCCTCAGTAAGTTTTCTTCTAACAATCCAAAGGCCTGGGTTGACATGCTGCCAACAGCACTAATGGTCTGTAGAGCCCAAGTAAACTTTAACATGGGCAAAAGTCCTTATGAGCTTGTCTATGGGCAAAAGCCCGCTCTTGTCAGTAAAACCACAGGACCAGGATTACCTCTGCCCAAAAAGGTGCCAGACAACAGTGGACCCCAATGTACAGCGCACTAGAAAAGACCAAGAGGAAATGGAAAACAAAATAGTCTAAAGGGAAACAATCTCACTACAGCAGGAAAGATTCCAAGTTGGGGACAAAATATGGGTTGTTAACCACAATCAGCACAAGTTGGACCTAGGTTTACGTGGACCAGGCATCATCATGGAGGTCAAGCCCAACAATACCTACCTCATCAAGGGAATTGGGGCCCAAACAGAACTAAAATGTATGCACCACAACCAACTTTGCCTATGTAAAGCAAGAACAGCCCAAAAATTTCAGACTCCCTGTTCCCAACACCAAACTGGATCAATACCAAGCTTGTATCCCCGACACTCTTAAGAAAATTCCCAAGGCTCCACCTTCCAGCACCCCAGGGGAAGATGTTGCAACATCTTTGATTACTCCCTCTAGGGAATTTAACACCCTGAGTAGATCATCATATGGGTCACCAAATGGCTCACCAACTAACCAGTCAATTGGTGGCACTACTATCAGGCAACCATTTATTGCAGGGATAAAATAATCCAGATCCTAAATGGAACACAACTTGCAGTAAGCCTTGTGACTTAAGAGGAACATTACTCAGATAAGCCCCATGATCTCCATGACGTACATGGACAGTATGTGGCTTTTGCATGATACTATATATTATCCTATATTCATATCCAATAAAGTATCATTCTCTTCTTGATCTTCCCCTTTATCTTGTTTATTATACTTCCCAGAAGTATATATTTGACAATGGCCTAGCATTCCCAGGTAAGCCCAAGGGACCCAGAGGATGTGCAGAACCAGGAATTACATTTGAGCTGGAAGGTCTGATTGGGTCAACTGGTTCACTTGGACCAATTACACTTCTAGATCTAATTTATTTGAATTAAGTTATTTCAGTTTGGACTTGATCTGCATTAGACTGAAGATTTTGTAGAATTTTGTAAAAAGAGGGCTTTTAAGGGTTGTCAAGATTATAAAAAACTTTTTTTAGAATAGAAATTTGAGTTTGAGGGGCCCATTTAGATCCAGGGGATAAGTAATGTATTACTTGTTATTTCATTTTTTGAGAGACACAAGCTAATTTATGTTCTACATGCACATGGGTGAAGTTCTCAGAACTAAGAGTCTACTAATTGTAGGTTGGGAATAGATATCTTATAATGTGGTGTGTAGATCTTAATGTCAGTTCAATTTTCAGTTCCAAAAGCATAGGCGCCTTGTTGTAAGTTGTAATAAAGAAAAGTGGAGCCGTTTGAAAAGCCCTAGATGGCAAAGGATCTCTGAATAGTGATTGGCTAATAATTTTAGCAAATGATGGATTACAGGATAGAAAATTGTCACAAGTATCTTTTAGTGGAGGGGATCCTACTGTGAATGTGGGTAACTGGGCATTGGCATACAGATCTTGAATATTGAAGGCAACAGAGGAGGCTAAATATATGTGAGATCTAGTATCTGGAGTAATTTCTCCTTGTAAACCAACCTACAGTGGCAGCAATTTTTTGGATTACTAGTGAGTAATCTTCTGAAATAACAGGAGGGGTTTTTAATGGTCCCACCATTAATTGGGACTAGATCAAAGGGATTAATCTGTGGCTTGGATTCATTGTTATAAAACATCCAGTTGCTGATTACTTCATTTCCATTAGGATGGAGATTGGGATTGGAATTTATTTGGGTTCTTTTGAATGATTACTGGCAGGGAAAACCAGTTTTCAGATTCTTGGGTTGTATCACAAGAAGAAGTTGATCTCAATTGTTATTTGAGCCTGCTCTTTGAAAGATCTAAGACGTTTGCAGGCAGTAGAGTAAAACTGCTACTGTTTTTGCAGGCTAAACAGTGGTTGCAACCTAGAAGTGGAATCCTCTGTAAGATTTGGTGCAGTGATATAAGCATTATAAATGAGGTCAATTACTCTTACAATTTATAAGGAACACACTATAATTATAAAATTGGATCAAAAAAAACAAGTTTATTGTTAGATAAAAGATGGAATATTTATAGCCTTAGCAGACTGACAGAATTGTAAAGAATAACTAGGTTATCCTTGTTATTCTCTGCAATGGTGGATATTGGGGATTTGAAGGGTGATTGTTTCACTGAAATCAGAGCCTTTGTATTGGATTCCCATGAGTTTGACACCTTTGACCAAGTTCCAGAAGAAGCTGTTTGGTCTAGAACTTTGCCATTGATGGGGTTAGAATTCTTTTTGTAAGTTGCCTTTGGTAGGGTTAGAAATTGGGTTGAGTCAATTCCTAAGCAAAGGGTCCATCAGAAAATTTTTCATTATTAGAATCTCTGACAAGCATAGTGGGTCTAATCCTGCTTTGATGTGGCTAGCGTTTGAAATGGTAGAGTTTGCTATAATTAAGCATTATTTAGAGCTTGAAGTTTAATTATTTGGTTGTAGTGACATTTTACTGAAAATAGATGGATCTGAAGATGCTTTAAATTAGTTTCCTTAATTGGCTCAGCCTGGAGATACTATCATAATTTAATACCCAAGCATGGTTGGTACTACTTGTAGTAGGTACAGAAGAAGGGTTTGCAAACTGGAACCCTGTCAAGGCAGTGACAATGGGGTAAATGGTCATCAACCATTGGAACACCTTGGCATGGCTGTTATATCTGCTAAAGCTTCCTGCAAAGTAGGTCAATACATAGTAGGCAAAGATGTACACAGCAACAGATATGGTGGAGTAGGGTGGCACCAGAGGAGGCCAAGAACCAGCGTATAAAGAGTTGAGTTGGCTGGGGTCTTTTTAGTAAGTTTGACCCTACCCTTCTGGTGAGGGTACAAAAGTAGCAGGTCATTGATGGTACCCTCCAATCCAAAGGCAAGCTGTGAGAACATCTTTGAAGATGAAATGGTTCATCTTCACTGGTTGGAGATTGAGAGTGAGGTAAAACTAGTCCAAGGTTTTGGCTAAGAGTAGGATTTAAAAGATATTTATTGAGGAGGGTATTGCTCTCAATAATAGCACAAGCTATCATTGAGGGGGTGATCATTTATTTATAGTTTCCCCCACTTGCAAAGTTTTGCAAGTGGGAGTGAAAACATGGGATGGGAAACCCCAAAAGTTTGGTTGATGAGGGTTGGCATTGGGCAATTGGAATATGGCCAAACCCTTGTTCCCCCACCATCTGTGGCTGGAATGGCAATTCTTGATGTGAACCAATGGCCTCTTGTTGACCTGTTGCCAGGATGGGTGGGAAAGGTTAGGGAATTGTTATTGGGGTTTTCTGCAATGTATTTTTGGTCCTCCAATTTAAAACCTTTTAAAAGGTACTTATTTGATTGGCTACATGATTTTTTAGCTTTTGATTGGCTGGAGGGGAGTGGGGACTGGGACCTGGGTGGGTGGCTGGCAGCTGGCTGGGGCCTGAGGGGCGTGCAAGCAGGCAGGAGGCTGGCGGGGGTGATGGGAGGTGCCTTCCCAGATGATAAACTATTCTGGGCTTTGCTAAGTCCTATTTTTATTTTTATTTTATTTTCCCAATTTGGGAGGGGAAGATCCATTTCATATTGGGAATTCTTTGGGCTCAAAATTCCTTTCCTTCTATAAATTGGCACTATGGTGGAAATTTGGTTAATGTCAGGAATATTTCTGACATATAACTGTGCTGTATTAGCAGATTTACATGGGGAAAATAATTGGAAACTAGATACTTATCTTTATTGAGATATATGGATTATATAGTTATAGTTATAATGAATTCTTTAGGAGGAACAAGATTGTGCCAATCAATCATTTGGATTAGGCAGGGGGTGGGTTGATCCTGGTAAGGAGTGAAGCGCCAAATTGAGCTGCCACTGGGATGAGATTAACAATAGTTCTTGTTCCCCATTTTGGTAATTTTAGTTGAATTCCACATTTGGCTACATGTAGTGGGGAAATTGGTTTGGAAGGCATGGGGTCTCTTGTGTGGAACTTTGCCAGGGGTTTGACCCTGCTGTTTTTGACAATATAATAATATTTTATGTCTTCTTTGAGGTTATGTTTGCACTATAAGTAGGCAGCATAATGTACCATTGTCATATATATCCCTTTGAAACAATATCAAATTAAAAATAGGAGGGTTTAAAAGCAAAATTTTAAAATAAAATAGATAATCTAGTATTTTTACTGAAATTCCAATAGTAATATATAACCATGATTTAGGACAAGGGAAGATCATGTAGATAAAGTGGTATTTTTAGACTTTTAAAGGATTGGGGGTTTCAAGGGGTTGATTATGTTCCAGATTATTACTCACTATTATTTTTAACTAGGATTTTGATTCAAAAAAAAACCAGAAGGGAGCAATAGTAAATTTTTTCTGTTTCTATTTATTAAAATTTTATGTAATTTAGCTAAAGTTCAACGCTGACAGGTTTTAAAAGTTTAACACAAACTTGGAACTAGCTTCTATACAGTAGTTTTA
>QTSX02002552.1:0-24891 GCA_014839935.2 Entomophthora muscae | reverse complement strand
GTGGCAGAAAGATGTTCCAAATCAGGGTTGCTATCCTGATTGGTTAGTTGAAAAGCAGCTTATGCGGGGGTGGGGATGGGAGCAGGGGCAGAGCTAGACACTAAGTGACTCTCAAACAAGTCAAAGCCATAGGGGTCAGTGGTAAGGTACAGGTCAGCTTCCTTGTTACCCGCCTCAAAGGCTTGGGTATAAACGGGTGCCTCCACATTCTGAGCCTTGCCTCCATTGAAGCTGGCTTAACTGCTGCTGGCTTGGCTGCTGGCGCGGTTGAAGATGTTGCTATTGAAAACCATTGTAAAAAACTTAGGATAAAATCACTAAAAGTAGAAATTTTAAAATTTAATAATTTATTTTTATTGTAATCTTGAGCCCATATTTGGAAGGTTCTCAAAACTATTTCATAAAAATCTGGAGCCATGAAAATGGATAAAATGCCTCTGTTCCTAAATTGGATAGCTGATGATTGGCTGTTAACCTGTTATTTTTCTATTTTAGGCTGCTCATACTACACATCTTGTGTGAGTTCATTTTGTGCTTGTGGAATCTCACTTCTAGATTGCTCCAATTTTGTTTCACTTTGGTCCTTCTTTCAGTGCCTCATATGAATCCTGCTTGGATTATAATATACTCTGGAATAGCATCCATCCATTTTAGTTGTTGTGTCAGTTCATTTTGTTTGTGGTTTGAACTAAACCGCTTGATGTTTGATATAATTTTGTATGAAGGGCTAGTGAAATTTTGTTTTTGGTTTGACAGTTCATTTATTAATCAAAAATATTTAAATTAATTGAATCCTGAATCTCGCGCAACTTGGATTTTGTTTAAATCTGAAATCAGTTCATTTAAATCTGAAGAATTTTTGCTTGTTGCCATAGCTTCTAAAACTACTGTATCTCAGCATCTAGAGCAGCTAGAGCTTTCATGTTTGGTACCATTTTGATTGGAATCATCTGAAAAATTGATCTACTTTCTCTAAATTTCATGAAAATCATCATATGGAAACATAATTTTATCATAGTTAGTTTACTCCACTGATGTTCTTTTGGGATGAAGCTGTGTCAAGCAAGGTCTACTCTGAACAATATGCAGCCACTTGGATCAGGTGATGCATCCAGTTGGAATATTCTATTATTTCACTTGAAGAATAATAATTTTGAAATGTCCAAGCCAACCATCTCCTTCTTTAAACTAATATTTTATATTTATAATTTAAACTGTATCACTTTAAATTGACCAAGCTCTCTTTTTGTCATCAATTCAATCCTCAGCAGAGTTTAAATATCCAGTCAGATAGAAGGATCTCAAACAATTTCTGCTTCTCCTCCAGTTTTAATCCACCCATTCTAGAGTCAGGTAATCTAGAAAAATAAGCTACTTTGATATGGTTTAATAGGGTTAGCCACTAATTTAAAATGCAAGTAATCAAACACAAATTTATTAAAGTTTGAGTGGCTTATATTTCAGTTCAACATGATTTAGCCCACACTCCACTGAATTCAATCTGCGTACTCTCAAAGATGCATGTAAGGGATTGAATGTAAGGATGAGCCAAATTGAGCTTGTGGCTTAACAATCAACTTTTAAAATAAAATTTAAATAAAAATCAATTCAGTCAAATCCCTTACGGCTTGAGCCCACTCAAGGTGACATTACAGACAGACAGACAGACAGACAGACAGACTCACTTTTATATATATTAATAGTCCATAAATCTAAAATATTAATTTAGATAATATTAAAAATAGTTGAAAAATCTAAGCCTTTAATTGATTGGCTGTTTGGGGAGGCACACAGGGATGAAAAAATCAGTGTGGTCATAAAACTTGGACACAGTATCTGCTGTAAGGGTGTGGATCTCAGCCTGTAGCAAATCAAACAGGTCCTTGGTCCCAGTTGGTGTCCCCTGCTTGACAACTTGCTTTAGTCACCCAAAGACCTCCTCAATAGGGTTTAGGAATGGTGAATAGGCGGGGAGGAAGAGAAGGCGCAAATTTGCTGTGGTTAATTACTGGGGGTCAACTGCAATGCTGGTGTCAATTGTTGGAAATTCCTGAAGAATATCTACCACCTTGTGGAGACCAACTTTATCCAACACAATGACATTGGTGAAGCCCAGGCTTGTGTGTCTCAGGTGCTCCTGGACCAATTGAAGAAAAGATAATAAGGCCCTGCTATTGTGCAAACCCAACATCATTTGATACAGCTTGATTCTCTTTGGACCAAGGAGAGCCACTATCAAATAGGCTGTGGCGCGGACTGCAGCACACCGAGCCACCCTGTCATTGGAGCCTCTGGGGACATACCCATATGCATTGTGCATTGACGAGGCAAATGCTGATTTGTTGATATAATAGAATTTCACCATCCCTTTGGCTTTGAGGGCACTGTACACCTCAGCGTATTTTTTCTGGGTCTTGATGTTGGTTAGGATCTTTCTATTATAGGGAGATACCCCAAGTTTCTTCCAGGAAAATTGCATTCCCTTGACCAGATGGTAGTAAAAGGAAATTGAGGCCTCAATCCCAAAAGCGGACTTGATCATGGCCTGTATATCTGCCAGTTCAAGATGACAATCTCAGGTTATCCACTGAAAGATTGCCCATTTATGCTCCTTGGTGAGAATGGTTGATATGTGCAAGGATTTATTTATGGCAAGGACATGACCAGTATTGATGAATTTGTGGAAGGTCTTGCTGGCATACTTGGGATCCACTCCAACAATGGCTGTGGCTGCCTTGTAACCACCAGATTCCGCATTAGCTTAAGCAGGATGATGTGTTTGATATCTGGGATGCGCTTCTGGGTGGGTGTTTTGGCAGTGGGGATTGACTCGTTGGATTTTGGAACAACACAGGGCATTGGTACCTTGTTGTGGCATGCAGCAAATTTCTTGAGCACTAGCTGTCTCTCATAGGTTTGGTAGAACTCAGGCTCCTTGTCCCCTTCCTGGTTGCCATCACTGATATAGGGCTTGTAGCTAGTATCAAGTACAGGCTTAACCTTCTCCAGCATGGCTGTTGGGACCAACTTTTACTGGTACACAATGTGGAACACATACAAAGTAAGTTCTACCTCCTTGTTTCTAACTGTTTTTGTTGTGGTAACCTTGGTGGGCTTCTGGGCCAGCTTGGGGACCCAAGGGTTGATGCTCTGCACCCTAGAAGCTTGTGCTCCTTGAACCGGCTGTGTCAGTGCAGCGTCACTATGGAACTCTCCTCTCTCATCCCCTTCCTGAGTAGGCACTTGGGTTGCACTAAGTCTGTTCTTTGACCTGTGGGGGCAACTGCAACCGCGGCGCACAACAGGTGCAATGGTAGTCTGTTGTTGTGTACCTTTCATTTTAAAATTTAATAAAATACTAAATAAATTTTAATTAAGTTACTCCTTAATTTTACTTTTTGCTTCTATCTGAATATAGATATTCAATTAGAGTTTTTCCCACCCAATATCCCAATTATAGATTTTTATTTCTTAATTAGTTATTTTTGGTTTTACAATGCCCATTTTAGAATTCTCAAAAAAATCCACCCATTTTCCTAGATTTTACTGCCAATTTCAAACACCCAACACAATATTTTTAAAATTTATGTTTCAGATCTTGTGTCTTATTTTAGATACCTTGGTATCATTCATGATTACAATCCATTGCACACATTGTGTGAGTGATTTTGTTTACGTAGTGAGTAGCTATTGTGTTTTGTTTTTGGATTGAGTTTTGACTCACTGCACTTGGGTTTATTTTTCCACCAATTTACATAGTAAACATGTATATACCAAAAGTCAACTCACAGCATTTTTGTTTGTGAATCCATTTATTTTGGTTTGTATTTTGAATAGTTTTGTTTAGCGTGTGAGCAATTTGTTGCTATGTTGACCCATTTTGCCCATTAATGCCAAAAATCCCTGTTAACAGAGTGTATATTTTAACCTGATAGTTGGGTTTTGTTTAAACCTGAAATCATTTTGTTTAAATCTGAGGTATTTTTGATTGTTGCCATAGCTTTTAAAACTACTGTATCAAAACTGACCCAAAATGGAGAGAGGACAAGAAGAAGTCTGTTTCTGTTCCCCAACCAAACACACAATAACCCATGTCCTGAAAAAATTTAAAGAAAAAATAACTGATCTTACCAATAGTGTGTCTGCTGTTCTGCCCATTGTAGTGGGCGTCCTTGGAGACTTTGGGGCCTCTTGGTGCTCTGACAAGACTGGAATACCACCAACCATGGAAAAAAACCTTTGCTATCACGTCCCTTAAAAATAAAATAAATACCCTATACAATAAATTTTGCAAGTTCTCAACCCTGTTTGCGGGACAGAGACTTCACTTAATTGATTACCTAGGTCTTGTTGTAATGATGGGGATTAAAGCAGATGCACACAACCTGTCTGATGTAATAATAAAGCTGGATGAAATTAGATTGTCAGGGATCCACTCATTGGGAAGCCTCTCTCCAATCAAATGAAGGAGAGCTCCCAAGTTGAATTTGACTAGAGTGGACCCTAATAAAATCCCTATCATTAACATGTGCAAGAGATGACTAAATAAGCATAATCTCCCCAGGAAGAGAGTGAAGTGGTTTAAGAGATAATAGATGCTGGTATACCCCAAAACCAACCAGGGGGCTTGGGATGGATAATGGGAGGGAATTGTGCTGTTTCTACATATGGGGCATGACAGTGGTGTGGTCCAAAACAATAACAAATTGAATCTTCTGATTTATCAGTGTGAGTTGGTTTGGTAGTTTTGAAGTTCACATTGGCTTGCCCATAACTGACTAATATACAAAAAGCCCATACAAGGAAGATGAACTTCATGCTGTTGAAGGGGGAACCTTTTGAATCTACTAATCAAGTTTTTAGAAGTTTTGAAAATATAGATTTATTGGTTGATAGGAATAAAAGAAAATTGTTGGAGAAATTTGAAAAGGAAGGATTTCTCAGTTTAAATACTGAGCTCAAGTGATGGAGGGAACATTGTGGTTACCAGGTGGATCTGCAAGAGTGATTTGAAAAGTATTGCCTTGCAGGACTGCAGCAGGCTGCAGCCTGCAATGCAAGAAGAGGCAGGTTGGAATGTTGCATTGCAATGTATTTCTTCACTATAGTGGGGATAGTATTTTGGGTCTGGATGAGGACTATTTCTCTGGCTTGGTATTTTTGTGGCCCGTGATTGGCTAGGTGGTTTCCCTGAATTTTGACAGTTTGTGTTTAAGCATTTAATTTTTGGTTGATTGGTTGCTTTTGGAGTTTCAGAGCTCAATTTAAGGCCTATACAGTGGTTGTTGTTGGATTCATCATCTGGGCCTTGAATCTTGGATTTTAGAGTAGAATTTATATTTTCAATTTGGTTAGAGCTTTTGCTCTTGCTTTTGTTTTTGCTTTTGAAAACACATTCATTAATCAATTTTGAATGCGGATTTGAATTGATTAATTCAATTGAACCGTTATTATTGATATTTTCAATTTTAGCATTTAAAAATGCAATTTCCAATTTTTTTGCACTAAGAGATCCAAGATTTGTTGCATTGTTTGTGAAAGGGATATAATCCCTTACATAGATATTTATTAGATGGAAAAAATTGCCCCTGGGTACAGCTCAATTGAGTATATTATTCAGGATGCAGTTATTCTTGCCACCACATTTGGGATGACAGCTCCACCTGAAAAAATCCTCCTGGCCAATTGCATCACAGTGCTCCCTTACTCAAGCCGCTGCAATCAATATAGTACAGGAGCAATGTGAACGTATGCTTTGGCAATTGAAATTTCTATTTTATTTCAACATCAAGTCCTGGAATTCCGCTGCTCATACCCCCAATAAAGCTCTAAACCCAAATAAAAATTTAAATTTTGTATATATAATTTCTTTACAATCTACTCTAATCAAACAATTCATATTTAATAAATAAAATTATTATATAACAATAATTATTTTCATGCGTTATTCATCACTTCAATTGGCTTTGCTTTATTAATTTTTATTATACATGACGGTATACAATTAGGCTCTTCTAAAGAATGCCAATATAAACTAAACTAAAAAACAATTAATATATATAAAAGTGAGTCTGTCTGTCTGTCTGTCTGTAATGTTGCCTCGAGTGGGCTCAAGCCGTAAGGGATTTGACTGAATTGATTTTAAGTTAAATTTCATTTTAAAAGTTGATTGTTAAGCCACAAGCTCAATTTGGCTCATCCTTACATTCAATCCCTTACATGCATCTTTGAAAGTACTCGGGTTGAATTCAGTGGATTGTGGTCTAAATCATGTTGAACTGAAATATAAGCCACTCAAACTTTAATAAATTTGTGTTTGATTACTTGCATTTTAAATTAGTGGCTAACCCTATTAAACCATATCAAAGTGGCTTATTTTTCTAGATTACCTGACTCTAGAATGGGTGGATTAAAACTGGAGGAGAAGCAGAAATTGTTTGAGATCCTTCTATCTGATTGGATATTTAAACTCTGCTGAGGATTGAATTGATGACAAAAAGAGAGCTTGGTCAATTTAAAGTGATACAGTTTAAATTATAAATATAAAATATTAGTTTAAAGAAGGAGATGGTTGGCTTGGACATTTCAAAATTATTATTCTTCAAGTGAAATAATAGAATATTCCAACTGGATGCATCACCTGATCCAAGTGGCTGCATATTGTTCAGAGTAGACCTTGCTTGACACAGCTTCATCCCAAAAGAACATCAGTGGAGTAAATTAACTATGATAAAATTATGTTTCCATATGATGATTTTCATGAAATTTAGAGGAAGTAGATCAATTTTTCAGATGATTCCGATCAAAATGGTACCAAACATGATGGCTCTAGCTGCTCTAGATGCTGAGATATAGAATAAAATGGTGGAATCTGGTTCGCGTCATAATCAAAGGCTCGGACTCGATTTGCTATTATCTAAATTTACTTTTAATACACACTACAAAAACTAAAATCAATGCATCTCAATGAATACCAAGCCGATTTTGATGTCCAATAGCTTATTTAAAAGCTGCAGATTAGCTCTACACTTTTACAGACATTAAAAATCAATTACTAAATTTTAAAATGATCAGTTTAGCCTTACTAAACTTAATAGTGATACTATACTTATTTAGGTTTAGTTTTTATTTATACTTGGAATATACAATTTTAATTTTAATTTTAAATTTAAATAAATATAATTGAAATTACTTTTTAATAAAGCAATTAAATAAAATTTTAATTAAACATGCAATAAGTAATACAAGCCTAAAAAGACAATAAAATAATTTTAATTGATTTATTAAATTCAACTGTAATTCTGTCCTTGGACGGGGCAACCACCTAGTAAAAAATAAAATGCAAAAAGAAATATTCAGAATAGCTAAGCCTTTAATTGATTGGCTGCTTGGAGAGGCACACAGGGAGAAACAAATCAGTGTGGCCATAAGTTTTAGCCACAGTTTCAGCTGGGAGTTTATGGACACCAACCTGCAGCAAGTTGAACAAATCATCAGGCCCAGATGGTGTCCCTTTCTTGACTACTTGCTTGAGTCACTCAAAAATCTCCTCAATTGGGTTGAGGAATGAGGAATATGCAGGAGGAATAACAGGCACAAATTGGATGTGGCCAATTTTTGGGACCCAATTTCTACACCTGTATATATCATTGTAAATTTTTCAAGAATATCTGCCACCTTGTGGAGTCAAACATTATCTAGTGTCGTAACTGTGCTGTTTTAGCAGAGTTACAAGGGGGAAAAGATTTAGAGGATAGATAATAATCTTTATTGTGAGATAGTGATTATATAGCTATTGTGAATCAATGGATAGAAGGATCATGATTGGTGATCACACGGCTGGATGGAAGAGGGGATGGCTTGATCCCGTTAATGAGTCAAGCGCCAAATTGAGGTATCCACCGTAAGGGATTATCATTTGTTCATGTTGACTGATTTGGTAATCTGAGTTGACTTCTGGGTTTGGCTTTGAGTGACCGGGTAATTGGATTGCAGGTCACAAACCCGCTTGGTTGGAACCTTGCTGGCGGGTCGAGCCTGCGGTTTTGACACCCCTCCGGCTGAAAGTCAGCCTCCTCAGGAGGCAGGTCATCAGGGAGGTTGTCAGGAGCCCGGGCGCCATATTGAACCAGTTGTTGTTCGGTGGCAGGCAGGGCAGTTTCTCGTTTCTTCTGTCTCACTTTGCAAGGTCGTAGGCGGTCATGGTGTAGTGTCTTGTCTTGCTTACGTTTCCTGAGCCCTTGCATGAGGTAAGTGTTATTGTCGTTTACCTTTAGGATTATTGCTGGCCCTACTTTTTTGGGTTGTAGTTTGCTCTTGTTGACATTCATGACCCAGACTTTGTCCCCGACTTCATGTCTTTGACAGATGGGAATGAAGGTCTTTTGTAAGTGTTCCTTTTCTTTGGCTGCTTGTTTGCTGTTGGCTTCCATTACTTGAGGATCAGAACAAGGGGGGACTTGACTTGGGATTCCCAGTTTGGGTCCTGTCAATGCTTGAATGATATTAGGCTGTGTGCCATATACCAGTTCAAACAGGCTTTTCCCTGTGGATCTGTTCACTCAGGTTTGGCACACAAGTAACACAGTCAGTAGCTGCTTATACCAGTCTTCAGGTCTCCCGGCGGTGAGTTTGGCTAGGGCTTGCACAAGGCTACTATTGAGCTGCTCTACGTGTCCATTGGCCTGTGGATGGTATGGTGTAGTGACAGTGTGTTTGACCCCATTTTTGGCAAGGTACACGTTGGTGTTTTTGGAGGTCAATTCTTTACCCCCATTGGTTATCAGGAGTTCTGGCTTTCTGAACTTACTGATGATTTCTTTGCCAATAAATTGTCAGATGTTGTTACCGGTGTGCAATTTGACCACTTGGGCTACTGGCCACCTTGTCGCAAAATTGATGGCTATAATGATGTATTTTTTTGTCATTATGCTTTCCTGGCATAGGGCCCACGATGTCCAGAGCCCATACCTTGAACGGTAGTTGGGTTTGAATGGGGAGTAGAGACTTAGGTGGGGTTTTGCTTCTGGCAAACTTTTTGCAGACCTCACACTGTTCTAACACTTCTTGGACATTGCAGTATAAGGTTGGCCACCAGGCTTTATGTTTTAGGAATTTGTACATATTTTGGCTCTTGGTATGTCCAAGATCTCTGTGGTAGCAAAGAATGGTATCAACTCATTGATGTGTGGGGATGTAGGGAATGGTTGTGCCATCTGACATCTTTCTGTGAAGAGTCCTGTATACATCAGCAAAGAGGTGCTTATTCTTGATGACCGTTTCTTTGATGATATCAGTTGTGCCTGCAAGGAACCCTTCGTCTTTTGTACGGAGCACTAGGAGAGGCCAGTCTGGGTTGAGCCCATTTTCTCCCCTAGAAGCGCAGACATACAGGTGGGACAGGGTGTTGCCATGGCAAGTTTGGCCCCGGGCTTATATTGGATGAGCATGTTAAACCTTTCTAAGATTTCCATCCACCGCGCTTGGCGGCGTGACAAGTTTGCCTGTGTCTTGAAATAGATGAGCAACTTATGATTGGTTAATGCTGTTAATTCTTCCTGCCGTTCTAGGTAACAGCGCCATTTGACTAGGCAGTGTACAATGACCAGTAGTTCTTTGTCGTGGATAGGGTATTGACACTTGCCATCTGTCAGCTTGCGCAACTTGTAGGCTACAGGAAGGAAGTCACCATCACTATTCTTAATTCACAGTACTCCCCCAATGGATGCATCTGAAGCGTCGGTTTCCATCTGGTATTCTCCATCCCGTTTGGGGTATTGTAAGATGGGAGCTGTCGTGAGTTTTTCCTTGAGGCGTCTAAAACAGAGGTCACGTTGGGGGGTCCATACAAACTTGGACTTGGCGCCTGTTATGGCAGACAAAGGGGCGGTCAAGACGCCACAGTCAGGTATGAAGCGCTGTACATAGGCCATCATTCCTAGAAGGTGCGTAGTTCTGACTTGTCCTTGGGAGGTGGCATCTTGCAGATGGCTTGTATCTTCTGACTGTTGGGTTTGATGCTGTCCTTTGAGACTATGTGTCCCAAGAAGGGTAGTTGCTCCCAGAAGAACTGGCATTTAGAGGGTTTGGCCAACAGTTTGTGTTGTGCCAGGGTCGCAAAGACTTCTTCCAGGTCCTTGTGATGCTGTTCTACTGAGGGGCTGTAGACAATGATATTGTCCAGGTACATGAGGGCGTGTCTGCCTATGTGTGGTGCAAACACTTTGTTCATGAAGGTTATAAAGGTGGACAGGGCATTGGTCATGCCAAAGTTGAGTACCACACATTTGTAGGAACCGTACTTGGTGCAGAAGGCTGTCTTGGGGATGGCTTCCTCCTTGATACAAATATGATTGTAACCTGCAGTTAGGTCAATCTTGGAGAAGACGGAGGCTCCTCCCAAGGCGTCAAAGAGATTGTCAATTAGTGTTAAGGGGTAACAATTCTTGATGGTGACTTTGTTCAAGGCGCGGTAGTCTGTGACCAGGTGTAAGGTGCCGTCCTTCTTGGCCACAAAGAATACGGCGGCCCCAAAGGGAGACTGTGAGGGGCGGATAAGTCCTTTTTCCAGTGCTTCCTTGAGATAGGCGCGCAGGGTGTTGTCCTTGTTTGGGGTCAGCCTATAAATGGGGTGTGCCTTGGGTACAGCCCCCTTGAGTTGGATGGAGTGTTGGATGTGCTTCTCAGAGGGTAGACCAGGTAACGCTTCCTTAAAGATTTCTGGGTGACGGGCCACAATGTTGCAATCTTGCGGCGTGGAGGTGTCCTAATGATCCTTGAAGTGTATGATTTCATACTGACAGGAGTCCCAGTCAATAGCTTTCAGGTTTTCCTTCTCATCCAAGGTCTCCATGATGCGTACAAAGATGTGGTTTCGTAAGAGTTGGTCTACAAAGTCTGGGTAGATTTGGTGGTTGACACCTTCACACTTGATGGTCAACACTGAGGTTGCTCAGTCCACGTGAGGGTTGTTTTTCCGTAACCAGTCTAGTCCCAGTACAATGTCAAACTTAGGAAAGTCAATGGCAGGACCTTGGATGGTGGAGTGGAGGTTCTCGAGCATGACAGAGAAGGGGGAAGTTTCTTTTGTCACAGCAATGTGATGTTCATCAGCCAGGACCACGTTTTTAATCCGCAAAGGATTAGTGGCCAGCTTGAATTTATCCACAAAGCTGCTGTTGACTAAGGTTCAATTTGCGCCCAAGTCCAAAAGAGCTGAGCCTGTGTAACTGCAAAAGCGGAAAGGGTAAGACATCAATTTATTGGGATGTCTGGTGATGGTGTATAGCACCGGGTCTTCCAAGGGCACTTGGATCATTGGGTATTGGTCCACGTCCTCGGGTCGGTATTCATTTTTGGGCGAGTCAGGAGTTGTGTGGGGAGAGCTTGGCTTACTTAGTGCTCTCCCTGGGCTTTTCCCTCATCTTGGTTGCCTTGGGTGGCGGTGACACGGAAATGGGTACAATTTGATTGGCCGTTATTTCCATTCCCATTCCCATTCAATCCTGGGGGTTTGTGGTTGTTGTTGTTACCGTTACCTCCAGGAGGTGGTTGCAAGGAGCGCCCACTTGAATGCAAGTCCTTGGGTCTCTCTTGTTTCCCAGTCTGTGCCTTGTGGAGAGTGTTGGAGGTTTGTTCCGCTTTTTCTGCTTCACAGTACAGGCTTTGTAGGTTGGTAACTTGGTCCAGGTTCACATGTCTCATCACGTGCAACTTGAGAGTGTCATAGTACATGAGGTGTGTTGCTGGAGTGTCAAAGGCCATGTCAGATGAGGCGCAGAGACGGAGTTCCTCGTAGGCGCGGGTGAGTTCTTTGACGGTGCCTGTCTGGGTTAGGTTCTTTACTTGGTGTATGATCATGAGTGCTGTATCCTTAAGCACAAATTTCACCAAGAAGTCCTGTTTGAAAGTGTCCCAGTTCGTGTTGGTGTGCTCTTTGTGCCACTTGTTGCACCAAGTGCCAGCGTCATGGGTCAGGCAAATGGAAATCTCCGCAATCCAAAAACACTGTGGGCATTCCATCTGAGCCAGCTTGCTTTGGGCGGACTGAATCCATGTGGCAGAATTGTTGTTGCTGGCCCCCACAAAGGGTTCCAAGGCGGCGCTGCAAAGTCTTTGTGCTACATAGGCGGGCATAGTGGTTTTGTCAGCTGGTTGCGGCATTGAGGGAGGTGCCTGAAAGAAACCTTGTGCAGACATGGCGTTGAAGGCGGGTAGCGGGATCACCGTGTTTTGGTAGAGGACAAAACCATCAGGTATCGCGGTACCAGGCGTATATGGAGTCCAGTCGGGTGGGAGGCCAGACATAATTCTGTCAAGGATTTGTTGGCCGCAGTGTGTGCGGGCAACAGGCGGAATTTCTCAAGATAAGGTAGGATGAAGAGCCTACCTGTGCTACCAATGTTGTAACTGTGCTGTTTTAGAAGAGTTACAAGGGGAAAAAGATTTAGAGGATAGATAATAATCTTTATTGTGAGATAGTCATTATATAGCTATTGTGAATCAATGGATAGAAGGAACATGATTGGTGATCACACGGCTGGATGGAAGAGGAGGTGGCTTGATCCTGTTAATGAGTCAAGCGCCAAATCAAGGTATCCATGTGAGGGATCATCATTTCTTCATGTTGACTGATTTGGTAATCTGAGTTGACTTCCGGGTTTGGCTTCAAGTGGCCGGGTAATCAGATTGCGGGTCACAAACCCGCTTGGTTGGAACCTTGCTGGCGGGTTGAGCTTGCGGTTTTGACACTAGCACAATGACATTGGTGAAGCCCAGGCTTGTGTGCCTCAGGTGCTCTCAAACCAATCTGAGAAATTCCAGAAAAATCTCACTATTATGAGAACCCTTGATCATCTGGTATAGTTCAATACCAAGGGGACTAAGAAGAGCTACCATTGAGTAGTCAATAGAACGCACAGCCACATGCCATGGCATGCCATTCTTTTTGCCTTTGGGGATGTAGCCATATTCATTGTTCATGAAGGATTCAAAGGAGGACATGTCAATGTAGTAGAATTATTGAAATCCTCTTCTCCTTGAGAGCAGTGAACATATTGGTGTATTTTTGATGGTAGGCAATGCTGTCAGGGCTGTTGAAATTGTATGGAGAACCCCTGAGTTTTTTCATGAGAATCTCAAACTCTTCACAGCGCAATAGCATGTGGGAATTAAAAGCCTCAATCCCAAAAGTGGGCTCAACCATTGACTGAATATTTTCCAGTTCAAGATGGCAGTTTTGATTGATTCACTGCCAGATTGCCCACAGGTGTTCCTTGACCAATAGGATCAGTTGACACTTGGATTTCTCTAAGAGTAGGACAACACCTATTTCAGGTAGGTTTTGCGGAGCCTATGAGTGGTTTTGTCCAAAATCCCAACAATGGCTGCAGCTTTTTTGTAGTCTGGAATTTCCTCTATGAGTCTCTTAAAGGTCTTTCAGGTAGCGTCAGGATGATGTGGTACTTTGGCTTTTTGGCATTGGAAAGCAAATCCACAGGCTTGGCCATAACACAGGACATAGGCACTTTGCTATAGAATGCAGCAACTTTTTTGAGCACCTGCTGCCCATCCACAGTTTGATAAAATTATGGCTTGTTGTCTTCATCTTCCCCCTTGTTATCACTCATATAAGGCTTGTACATGATGTCAAGGACAGGCTTCACCTTCTCCATAATAGTAGCCAGAACACCATCACAGCAGTATACAGGATTGTATACCAAGGACACCCTCTTGGTGGTGATGTCATTCACCTTTTTGCTGGTAGTGACCTTTGTGTATTTTCTGGTCAGCTTTTGGACCCTGGGATTTATGCTCCATGCCACTGTACCCTGTACAACCTCAATATTGTTCTCTCCTCTCTCATCTCCTTCCTGAGTAGGCACTTGCATTGCACTAACTCAATTCTTTGAACCACAAGGGCTTTCACATCCACAATGTACTCTCCAGCTCCTTGGCTCTGCTGTTGTGATGTGTCCATTTTGATATAAAAATAAAATAAAATAAAATTAAAATCAGGTTATCTATTTAATTTATTTATTATAATTTTTATCTCTTCATATATAGTGACATGAAAGCTTGTAGTCACTACTGTTTTTTTATTTAGGTTTGAGATTTTTATATTAATTATTTTTGGTTGTAAATGTGAACTGTTACTTGTATGTTTGGATAAATTTGATATTTTTATTAATTATAATCCCAAAAAAGACACTCAGAATAGTTAGTTCCTTTTTGTATTCTAAATTTCATTCTTAATTAGGACAGGTTAGTAACTGTCATGAATGATATTTCAATACTTGTATTGAAAACCCAAGAGTTAAACCCCGGTTCCCAGGAGGCAGATTCAACCCGCCAGAACAGTCCAGGACCCGCCAATCTGTTAAAAGACAGGCTTGAATTGGTAAATTACTCTGCGTTCCGCCAGCCTACTATAGAGGACCCTCCAAAGATCACTCGAGTCACACAAAGTGGACGGGGGACCGCCCGCTTGTTAAATTGCAAACCCAAGTTAACGAGTTACTCCAAGACCCGCCAGCCCCCCAGAGACAATTCCCCAAATAGTCATCAGATTGATGCCAACCTTGGGCCACCAAAGACCCAAACCTATGCAGAGGTTACAACTTGCCTTAAGGAGGTTAAGACAAAACCTATTTTTAACCTTGCCAATGGCCACCAGCAACTGTCAGTCTCCCGCCCAGAAGGGGTAGTGCAATTGGACTACTCAGGTGACATAGTGAACAGTGGTGGCATAACAAAGTGTCGCCTTTCCAATTTGCCAGAACAAGCACAACCTGGATCTGCCGCCCTCAAGACCCCAAGCCAAGACCCACGCCCCGCCAGTGCCTCGTCTGCAAACCTGAACCCTGCAAAAATCAAAGAAGAGAAGTCCCAGGGTATAAAACCCCTGGCGGTACGGCAAAACCCCCATCATCATTTTCAATAATAAAGTTTTATGAACCTTTGGTTCGAACAAATCTTACCCTATCTAGTCTTAGTGATCTTTCATCTTAATTCCAGTCAAGTAGACCACCAGGCTGCCGCCCTCTTCCAAGACCAACCTGCTGAATTGTCCCAGGCATTATACCGTCCCCCGGGAGCCCCCTTTAGACCTGTGCATTTTACTGAATACCCCCCAACCTGGCTTATTCAGAGTACAACTTGGAAACCATCCTCATTGCTGACCCTTTGGCAAGGACTAGAAGTACCAAGTACATAGGATGCAAAGGAAAGAGGGTTGAGATCCCGCCCTTACTGTTCAAAGACAAGTACAATTACCTGCCTGCCTACTTTGTTCCTATGACTCCTCCTTTAACACCACAACCAGACCGCTTGTTGGAACCCACCGCTGCAGCCGAGACCACCTCTACCCAACTGTTTGGAGTACTCTACATTACTTTGACAGGATTGGTAGATTCCATGGTCCCCAACTCTGGACCTTGGTCCTTGCTCGGGCAATCTGTATCTTATATTATCAAGTTAGCACCCATTCTATGGTGGGCCCTACCTGCCGGCTCAGCCGTATCTCACCCTGCGCTGCCCAAGGCCTCTACTTATGACTAGCTTCCTGACAGTAACAGTATTATAAATTATCTCATTTGTTTTGATACTTGATGTTTTTGTTGTCAGTTTCAGTTGATATTGGGATTTGTTGTTGGATCAAATTTGTAAATTTGTGACTGAGTTTCATGTGTTCACAAAAAACATAGTAGATTTGTTCTGTGACTGAAACTCATGTGTTCTAGTTTTTGGTAAACTTGTTGAATCATTATACATATTTCCCCAGTTTGAGTAGGTTGGTGTATAACTGGACATTTTTGCCAAATAGCGCACATTTTCTGTGGAATTATCTTCTATTTAGATCTAACAAGTTGAAATTCATTGTGTGACTGAACCTATGCGTTCTAAACTGAATAATATTCTTTAACAGGTTTGAAAACTACTGTAGTGATCTTAAGCATGTCTATCCTTGCATAGTACTATGGGTGTCTCCCCTGTAAGCTACCCAAAATAATGAAAGGGGAAACAACAAAAATCTTACTGATTATGCATATAAACTTTATTCTTGCCCCAAATGACATATAACTGCACCATCTGTTTGGTACATTCATCACAGTTACTGTGGGTTGAAAAAGGCATCCATTGTATGATCATTCTAATTGGCCAAAGGGCGCGTGCAGCTTGGATTTAGTTTGTTGCAGAAGGGCATCCACCTCAAAATAATCAAGAGAACTTAAATTTCTGGACCATGCTACGTTTTAACATTATGGTGATAGTTTAATAAGGATAAGTAGATATAAGTTAACTTCCTTGAACATCATATATAAGCTCATAACCTCCTAGCTCCATCGTAAATTGGCTACATGCCTTTGATTCAAAAACAAAACCGGGGTACCCAATTTGGTTTGGATTGAAATAGCTAGATGTGAGTATAATATGCTATACGAACTGCTACTCAAGACGAAATGGACAATATGATGGATGAAGCAAGTATTGATATTGAACTTTCAAGTGCACCGCTTAACATTCCTGCCATTGAAAGTAGATTTCAGACTTTGTGAGCTCTTGTTTTTGGATTACATTACTAAGGAGAGCTGGTGGGCGAACTTAACGTTAAAATGGACCTTAGAGCAGGGAGATTTGTTATAATGGATAGAAACCAACATACAAGATGATGAACAACCACCTCTCTAATCAATAACAGGTCGTATTTCTATACAAAATGCTTAAATTATGAAAAAATATGTTAAAAAAAGTTTAAAAGTACATCTACAATCCATATTTTATAAAAAGGTTCAGGGCTTTTATTTCTTGGTCACAAAGTAAATAATACCTCCGAGCACAACAACACCTGCAATGACACCAAGAAGGATCCACAGCCAAACCAAGTTTGATCCTTCATCATTAGATGCTTGAGCTTCACCAGAAACTCCTCCAGACAATCCACCAGGCGCCCCATTAGACGAATCACTAGAAGAGACATTTTCATTGAATTCTTTGTCGTCATAAGAGGATAAAATAATAGGAATTGGAAAAGTTCCTTGGTTAGCATTACTCGTGGCTTCCTCAGAGGACTTATACCAGGAGTATATGGTGACTTTGGGCTTGCTTACACAGCTCTTGACATCTGTGGATGAGTGGCTTGTAGTAGGCTCAAATAGCTTGTAAGTGGTCACAGTGGGACTATTGACACACTTATTGGCAGCAGCATCCACTTGCATTTTAGCGGCCTTGTACACGGAGTATATGGTGACTTTGGGCTTGCTTACACAGCTCTTGACATCTGTGGATGAGTGGCTTGTAGTAGGCTCAAATAGCTTGTAAGTGGTCACAGTGGGACTATTGACACACTTATTGGCAGCAGCATCCACTTGCATTTTAGCGGCCTTGTACACGGAGTATATGGTGACTTTGGGCTTGCTTACACAGCTCTTGACATCTGTGGATGAGTGGCTTGTAGTAGGCTCAAATAGCTTGTAAGTGGTCACAGTGGGACTATTGACACACTTATTGGCAGCAGCATCCACTTGCATTTTAGCGGCCTTGTACACGGAGTATATGGTGACTTTGGGCTTGCTTACACAGCTCTTGACATCTGTGGATGAGTGGCTTGTAGTAGGCTCAAATAGCTTGTAAGTGGTCACAGTGGGACTATTGACACATGCTAAAAGATTAGCTTAAAAAATTACGTTGACATACCTTTAGTTGAAGATCCTGCGTCCCCAGTCACTAGTCCTTTAGAATCTCTTGTAGTTTCGCCATAGACTCCCCCAAAGCAGGTTGCGACAATCGTCAAGAAATAATGGTTTGTAAACTTCATTACTCCTTCCCTTAACGTTGGAAGGGATTATATATCTCGATTTCAAATAGACGCTAGCCGATTTCAAGACTCATGTTAACGAATATGCGTCTTTCGTCCCTTAGTTTTGTGGCAAGAATAATAAATGATTATTCGCCTGATTATTCTTATTTGATTTGAGGCACCTTCTTTGATATCCCATTGTTTCGGATGCCTTCTTTTTTGGTTTGCATTTGCCAAACCCTTGCTGTTATAACACTTTGGCTTGAATTTAATTCGATAAAAATTACTATTGATTTTTAGTGTTCTTTTTAAACAATCGTGATGAATTGAAATCTAGTCAAGAAAACAAAATAGTACTGATAGGAAAATTATTTTTGTATAAATTTACTTTCTTTTTGCTTTTTTAATTTATTAAATCAGGCCCATAACATTTATTGAAGTATTTTGGCATATCCATATAGCCTTTATTTTAGCCTTAAATATCATCAGGATGCTAGGTAAAATGAGGGAGGGTTCTTGATTTGATTTCTTAAAACTAAAACAAGCACAGCTATCTGCGTAATTCTTCGCGCCACATTATCTTCCAGAGCACAGCGCAACACTTCGGTTATCCCAGCCAATTAAAGTCAAGAGTAAAGGGCAAATGGATATTTCAATCAACTGTAAGAAGGAAGCCACTGGGATGCCAAGCCGATTTAAAAAGATTTGAAATTGACTTATCAACTGATCTGATAATCATTCAACAGGTTTTTTTTACAATCAATAATGTATTACAAATAGGTCTCTCTGCTTTTGCGACATCAATTAGAAGTGGCAAATCAAACTAATTTTCTGGACACTTGTGATTAAATCGGGACGGCTTAATTCTGATGTCAAATGCTACAATCTATGGTTTGAGCCAAGAATAACTGTGTGGCCAATTAAACGGCGACAAATTTTAAGGTAGGCCAGTTCCACCTAGCCAAATGATAGAAGCTGACATCGAGCTGTTGAGAGTTTTTTGGAATTGGTAGCAAATGCAATACAAAAATATATAGCCTTCATTCTGAGCGAAGCTCATCAATCCATCGGATTCGTAATTTTTTGATTGGCTGGAAAGCATGCAAAGCTCAAACCTGTTGGTTGGGATTAGGGCTGAATTGGGATAGCCTGGCGCGATGCCCACCTCAAGCTTCTGTTTGTTAGATCAAGGGGGCCAACTATCCTCAGCCAAATCTGAGGCCTTTTCACCAAGATCGTAAGTGGCTAATTGATTTAGGACGTAAGTTTAAATCCAATAATTACAATAAATCAAGTATAGAGTTGAGTCGGGCTATCACGCTCACGTGATGTAATGTGGCTAGCAAATAAAACTGCATACCTCTAAAATTTAGAGCAATAGGCTGTATGGTCGGCAAAAATAATTTTTTTCTGGGAACTAGATTTTATTAGAGTTCAAAGTTGGCGTTGGTCGGCAAAACGAAAGAAAGTGTTATTAATGGCTTAAAATGCAAAATCAAAGGCTAAAACTTGCCTCACCTCTACCTCAAATATTATTATCTTTCTCTATCAGTCCGAATCTAGTGTAGTGCAAGGCTACAAATATACAATACTAGGTGGTGGCCTGCCCAAGGACAGATATAAAATTGAATATAATATATTATATGCAATTAATTATATTGGATCTTTAGGTTGGGGTTATTTAACACAAAATCAATATAAATGCTATTTAAGCATCCTTTCTTAAAATGTTACTTTTGGTTTTTTTTGTGTTCTTAGAGTGAATTGAGATGAATCAAATTGAGTTGGGCCTTTGATTATGATGTGAGCTTGATTTCAGTACAGTGGTTTTCAACCCTGTTGAGATAAATGAATATTATTCAGTTCAGAACACATAGGTTCAGTCGCACAACAAATTTCAACTGGAACCGCTTGAAGGTCAATTTACCCAATAAAACTTCCATTTGTCTAGGTCTGGATTAAAAAAGTCAACCACCCAACAAAATTTAAGTCAATTACTGAATTCCAAAAATGAGACAGCAAACAAAAGTAACACATATTCAAAATAAACACAAACCAGCTACAGCCTGAAGCAACATACATCAAATTTTGTAAGGATCATGTAACAAAAATGATACAAACAGAGAACAAATAAGGTTCAGTCATAAAAGTGATATTTTCAAACATCAAACACCTCTTTTTTTGACAATCTTGATTACTTTTGGGACTCCAATCAGAAATAGAGAATTTCAGGAGTGAATCCACCAAATCTATTCAGGTGACTACAGCATCATTTTCAATGTATGTGCTTCTAAATTTGGCCATTTATGTCTGAGAGAATATCTCAAATAGAAGCACACACTTAAATAAAATCAATACTCTGGATGTTGTAACTGTGCTGTTTTAGCAGAGTTACAGGGGGGAAATATTTAGAAGCTAGATAATAATCTTTATTGTGAGATAGTGATTATATAGTTAATGTGAATCAAGGAAAACAGGAACATGATTGGTGATCACACGGTTGGATGGAAGAAGGGGGTGGCTTGATCCTGATAACGAGTCAAGCGCCAAAACAAGGTATCCACCATAAAGGATCATCATCTGTTCATGTTGTTGGTTTTGGTAATTTGAGTTGACTTCCTAGTCTGGCTTCAAGTGACCAGGTAATCAGATTGCAGGTCACAGACCCGCTTGGTTGGAACCTTGCTGGTGGGTCGAGCCTGCGGTTTTGACATGAAAATAATTTGCTTTTGTGTTTTTAATAGAATTTTTATTGCCTTTTGTTTAAAATGAGTTTTACAAGTGAAGATAACTTTGATATTATCAAGGAGCAGTACCAAGAGCTATTTTAAGCTCAGACTGCTGATCAAGGAAGCACAATTGCCATGGTCCCGTGTACACGCAACTAAACTTAAGCCATGAGAAGGCCAAGTTGTATGTGTCATCAGGCCCATCAATGGGTGGCTTTTCTGACAGCCAGTATATTGACCTCTGAGACCAGACCCAACCCAAGCCTGTGCCACATTTTGGAGACTGGGCAACTGTGGACTCCTCCAATCAAATCCAGCCATCACTTGAGAGTTTAGGCCAATTAGAGCAATCCCTTCCTAATCCTGGTCCCAGTATGCCCAGTCGGCCCCATAAACAACAACTAGTAATCAATGAGATCATTGAGAAGATAATGAGCCTCAAAATAAAGTGATGTGACATTTGCCAAATTGCCACCCACCTACAATTCACTGAGGCAGTGATAAGACATGCATTCCAAGCCCTCTTGAAGAGAGGCAGTGAAAAGCTGATCAAGAAGACAAAGAAGCAGATCAAATCCCAGATTAAGGAGATGTATCCTATAATGCTTTCCCTCCTCCAGCAGGTCCCTTACCTCTAAATGACTGAGGTCCATTGCCTACTTGGGCTCCACAGCATCTTTATAGCCTGCTGCACTGCACAGCTCTGGATGCACAGGCTTGTTGTTAGTGTTCTGGTTCTAACCAATTGGCTGGCCAATGAGTTGGATAGTGACCTGATTTTCCACATGACCCAGTGATTGGTGCCATCATTACACACTGCCTGCCTAGAATTTTGGATGATGTCAAATTTATATATTATTATAAATTGGCATTGTATGTCCAGAATTATGGCATTTTGGATAAAAAAACACCTCCAAGGGTAAAAAGAAGGAAACAGAGGGCACAGTCATTGGTGCATTCCTGGTAGCTTGCGCAAAAGGGACTGTATTTTACCAAACCACATCCAGTTACACCAATGGATACATGTACAGAAAATTCCTATCAGACCTTCTTGCCACCTGAAGCTCAGAAAATTCCAGTTTTAGGATTTTACTGAGCCATCAAATGGAGTGCTCTAAAGTGGCCTCCAAGAAGATCTAAGCAGGCAGCCACAACTTCTCAATTTTCCCTGCTGGCCATGCCAATTTACACCTGGGAGATATGTTTTCCTTCAACATTGGGGACACAATCAGAGATCATAACCCCCACAACCTTCAACCAGGTGGTTTTTGAGGCCCACAACCACAATGTGCTTTCCCCCTGTCAGAAGGTTGCTTACATGTTCACCAAGCTGGCCCTGAACGCCCACATCAGTAGCCAATCATCAAAGGATCCACAGCTGTCCCCTTGTGAGTCCCTGGCGTACAGGCCATTCAACATGCTCCCCAAGCATAAGTATGATGACATGTACTGTAAATTCAGAGCCTAATGATAGAAATTCAGGATTGTAAAATCCTTGGACCAAATTTCAAATTCCATTTGCAGGAAAATCAGGTGGTGAAAGCTGAGATATTTAATAAAATCAACCATTTAATTCAACAGTTTTTGATTTATTTAAATTTGCAAATTTCCATTTTCTATTGCATATAAATCAACTAAATAAAGACAAAAAACAATAAACAAATGCAGTTACATGAATCAAAATGCATGATTCTAATGTACAATTTGATATTTCCTTAAGTTTAACAAATCATAGACAACATGAAACAATTAACTGTCAGGATTGACAATTCTTTCCACCTGGAAACTCAGGCCCAAGAGTAGGATTTGAACCCTGACCCTGGATTCCTGCAGGCCGCCTGCCTGCATTTTCCTGGGGTCAAGCCCCTGCAAGCTGAAGCCAAGAATGATGGCCCAAATGATGAAGTAAGCCAAACCAAAGGAATCATTGCACCAAGTGAGGGAACAATCAAGGCACCTAATGCAGGCAACAAATTATGACCATTAGCTTCATGAGTTTGAAGGCTACACCAGCAGTCAAACAAGAGTCACCCACAGGAGAAGACACAGGCCTGTGGCCCAACCCCATGACCACAACTCTAGAGCAAGATAATCAAGTAGCTAATTCAAGATTTTTGACCAATAAAAGAACTCCCAGCCTGGGTGCCATTTTGCTGCCTTTGAACCCAAGCACCCAGATCCCCTGGACCCAAATTTCCCAATGCCCTGAAGAAACCCCCATGGAAATTGTTAGGTTTGGAATTGAGGTGCTATATAGACCCAAGGACCTCATGCTCCAAACTTATTGCCATTTTTGAATGAAGGTTATGTTATTTTGGCTTATACAGCTGCTGCCTTATTTTGTCTTTGCCATCTATCAAATAAGTACAAGATCATCTGGCCCTCCTGCCCCTCTTGCCACAGATTTCTGTCCTCCAGGTGTTCCCTTTTGTCCCGTTCACTTCACAGAGTACCCTCTGAAACCTGAATATAAGGATTATACCCTGGAAAAATCCTCAAACTAGATCCCTTGGCCCGCATACAATCTGCAGTTAGATACAACTGTCAAGGCTCCTAGATATTCTCAACACCCAAGTTGTTTAGAGGCAAATTCAACTACCTTCCCACCTACAAACTCCACATGGAACTGCCTGTGACCCCCAAGCCAATGCTGGCCTCCTCACCCAACTTCCCAACTGATCACACTGGCAAGCTGTTTGGGATTGTGTACATCACCCTCACAGGTGTGATTGACTTTATAATCCTGGCGCTGGACTGTGGTCCTGGGTGAGGAAGTCCCTCTCCTACCTCTTTAAGTTAGCTCCTCTCTTGTGGTGGGCTTTACCCATAAAAAACCTGGCCCAAGTGATCTCCAAAACCAACAGGCCAGCCGCCCAAGACAGGATCCCTGACATTAACAAGTATGAAATTGGTGGATTTTCAAATACAAGAACCAAATTTAAATCATAATTGTGGTGAATTTGAATTAAATTTAATTTATGGGTGTCTCAAACAGGAAGTCAAAGGATCTATTGCAGATTCATGTCAATTCTTTTAGGAATAACAGGAATTCTCAAAAATTACCCAATTCCATTTTAGGACAACTGAAATTTAGATCATAATATTCACTAAATTAGACATACTTAACAATAAAATAGACCAGAATATAGCCTTCTATTATTAAGCTGTATTTTTATTAAAAATTATGTTACTGGTAGTAATCTTATTAAAGTAGACCTTTTTAATTATTATATATATAATTTCTTTTTACTTGTTATTGTAGCTTAACTAAGGGCCCACTGTTGTAACAATGTGTGTTTATGTATTACTAGGTGGTTGTCCCGTCCAAGGACAGAATTAAAGTTGAATAATAAAACCAATTAAATATATTTTATTGTATTTTTAGGCTTAGATTAATTATCACTGTGAAGATCCAGGTCCAACCAGTCCAAATTACCATTATCCTGCCCTTGCTAACTCTTATTGCTGTAACCTTCTTGTGACAAAGCTTTGATGAGCTTTGCCTCCAGGGAGGCAATTTTATGGGATAACACTTTTTTGTAATCCTGCCAACAAGACATGATCTTGACACTCTTTTCCTCTCTTGCTCTTAAAGCCTCAATCTCACAATTTTCCCTGGCTTTCACTTATTTTAAATTTTTGTTAAATCCTACTATCAGGTTCCACAAATCCCACATGTAGATTTGATTTCCTTGAGTGGGAGTTCCTTCTTTTGCAAATTAATCTGAGTATAATTCTTTGAACACAGCTTTTACTCCCACCAAAGACTCCTGGGAAACAGTCTTTATCACCTCCAACTTGCCCAAGCTTCCTCCAGAGAACTTGTAGGAACTTCTTTCCTGGCAGCAGCGGTTTCCACACAAAGTACTCCAAATTTTGCTCTTTCAAACAATAACAAATAATACATACAGTAGTTTTAAAAGCTATGGCAACAAGCAAAAATACTTCAGATTTAAACAAAATGATTTCAGATTTAAACAAAATCCAAGTTGCGCAAGATTCAGGATTCAATTAATTTAAATATTTTTGGTTAATAAATGAACTGTCAAACCAAAAATGAAAAGGAATCACATGATACATTTTGTTTCATTGTATTGATTTGGTACATAACTTCCTAAGCCCTGGCACCCAAACTTGGTGGAATCTACATATTCCAGATCTTTACCCAAAGATCTTCACACTTCTCAACCTATGAGAAGGTGCCTAGTTCATTTCCAGAACCCCATTTGACTTCTACAGTGGAGCTGTCTGTTTTGGCCGGAAGCATTCCAAGCTTCTGGCGCTAAACCATGTGGAATTTTTTTGTATTCCAGATCCAAGCTATTGGCGTTCTAACTAGGAACCAGCCAATCAATTCTAAATACC